>BOPN01002406.1:185726-200363 GCA_017312705.2 Penaeus japonicus
GAAAATCCAAACATTGTGTTCGCAACAACAATAACAACGGACTGGTCGCCACCAAAGAAACCAGGTATTTCAACTTTTGTAATTTTTTTCCAAAAGTGTACAGACCAGGAAACACAGACCTACAATGGGCCCTCTTACACAAATCAAAATCTGATGGAAAACAAGATCGACCTGCTGATCGGAATGTTTTTCTAACAGCAGGCGGCTTTAAATAAAATCATGGGGCAAGGTGCGATATCTCCCCCAACCTCCCATCTCCCACCCATGAGCAGAATGCATACGAAACGTTTCCGTTTGCATATCCACCCCCTACCTCCACCCCGACCAGCAATCCTTCCCACCCGATAGCCTCCTCTCTCTCCCTGCCCGGACCCATCACTAGCACTCCTCCCCTCCCGTTATCCTCCCTCCCCCTGCCTACGGTCAGCCAGCCGCCTCGTGCCCATGCTGACTCGCCAGCCCCTAACTCTGCTGAGCCATCTAGGCGCCCCACCATCGACGCTCCCAGCCAGCAGACCCCCGCCCCCACAGGAGACATACCCGCCTCCCCGAAGCACGAGTCGACCAAGAACTCTCTCTCCGTCAGACCGAAAACAGATACGTAAAATAAGACCAGACATGAAGCTTCTACACAGGTATCCCCTAAACGAAGCTCAAAGAAGAAACAAAACAAGAAGAACAAGCAAGAGCAACGCGATTACAATCGCCACTGGGAAGAAAAACACAGCAGACACAACAAGAGTCAATCAAGAAACAACCAAACAAGCACAATCCAGCCAAGACGACGATGACGACGAAGGTTATATCAAAGTCGTATCAAGGAACAATAAAAGAAAAGCAAGAGGACAACAAACTCCAAAGCCGCTAAAAGGAGCAGACCGACCTGACACAGTGTGCCCCTACATCACCAGCTGTCATCCAGACACAAATGAAGAGGACATTGAAAATCACCTCCGTGAACAATTCGAAAACATCGCAAGTATAAAGGACCAAGATGACCCATGATTACTATACCAGTTTTACAGTGTCAGTACGGGGAAAGGACATAAAGCCCGATATTTTCATAAACTCAGACCCCGCCAATGTGAAAGTGTTCTTAAACAAAAACAAGTACAAAAGCTACCAGAACGTTTGACCAGGCATCGCCGTCAGCAGTGCCTGTGACCAGATCGTACGACGTCATAAAAATAGAACACATTAACACACAATCTCTCCTCGGACACTTTGACGAAATTAAAATGATAATTGAGGAGAGAAACATAGACATTCTGTGCATCAGTGAAACATGGCTCCACCAGGAAATGGTTAGTAATTTCATAACCATTCCAAATTTCAATATCTATAGATGAGATGTAGGAGGGGATAACCTGAAATCAACCATGATATCCCCTACAGCAGTTAATAATAATGTCGTAGAAGATGTCTGGGTTACCGTACAGAGCAACATGCTTCCTTCCATTATTATTGGCGTTGTCTATAGGCATCCCCATGCAATTTCAGAATCTTTTGAATACATAGAACAACTCTCTAGATAAATGCCATTGAAAAATAAACCACTTTTTATCTTAGGTGATTTAAATGATGATTTGACTAAATCTAATGCTAAATTAGCTTAGATAATAAAGAAAAATAAGCTACACCAAATTATAGATAAACCTACACGTATTACAGAAAACACTTCATCCTTACTAGATGTAATAATAACTAACAGGTCAGACATTATCCATCATACGGATGTCATCCAGTGTCATCTTCTGACCATGAACTTCTCATACTCACATTAAATATAAAGAAACCAAAGCGACCACCGATAACAAAAACATTGCGTGACTTTAAGCATTATAACCTTCAATCATTCATAGAGCTCATCAGATCTAAAGAGACGACGCTCTTAAATATCTTATCAACAGATGATGTAGACAAGCAGGTAACTATCCTTAAGGAAGTGATTAAAAGCGGTATTGAGCGTTGGCACCTCATGTAATGCGAACCGTCGTACGTCCCCCTGCTCCATGGATAGATGACGACATCAAGAGGGCTATTAAAGACAGAAATAATGCCCACCATAGTCTCAAAAATAACAGAAATGACGCCGCAATTAAGGCAGATTATAAAGTAAAAAACAAAATGTTAAACATTTCATACAAAGTGAAAAACAAATTATTTCAGAAATAGATTCATAGAATATAAAAACAATTGGGATAAAACGGAAAAATACTAAATCAATAGTACCTAACAACAAACACCATACTGAATCGTACAAATTCTACACAAAGCACAGAACATTTTAACGACTTCTTTTCAAAAATACGAAAACTAACTTATGAACAAACAAATGCGTCTTCATTACAACAAAATATAGATCAGGCTATGCCTACATTTAATATTTTCAGACCACAACCAGTTGATGTGGAGACTATTATCCTAGTAATAAAACATCTTCGCTAAGCAAATGTAGGAGCAGACGGTATTGCTTTGCGCTTTATTGGCGATAGTCTACCAGTGACCGTACATTATTTGGCGGTCATAATTAACACTTCCCTGGTCACTGGTGTTTTTCGGTCACTTTGGAAACATGGAATAGTAACACCAATGCTCAAATCGGGAGATAAAGACGACGTGAATAATAACCGCCCTATTACAATAATCCCTGTACTATCTAAAGTTCTTGAGAAAAGTGTAGCAAATCAACTAACGAGTTTCTTGGAGGCCAATAACCTATTATCAGCGAAAAACACAACATGATTTAGAAATAGGTTATCCACTGAAACCGCGTTATTACAGATAATCGCTAAATGTATGAAAACATAGACAAAAAACCATGTAAATTTACCACATTATGTGATCTTTCCAAAGCTTTTGACAGCGTAAATCACAAAATTCTCCTTAACAAATCTCATAGAATTTATTCAAAACACTTTATTCCATAAATTACAATGGTTATTCTTACATAAATACATATATATTCACACTTGAAGATTAAAGGTGTTCTTTCAATTCCCCATTTGTAAAAGGATCAAATACAGAAACAGGGGTAAGGCAGATGCAAATTCATGGGCCGAAAATGTGGAATTTGTTGCCAGATAACATTAAAAACATCAATAACTTTTGTCATTTCAAAACAAAATTGAAAGAACAATCTTCAAGTGTAGATATATATGTATTTATGTAAGAATAATCATTGTAATTTGTGGAATAAAGTTTTTTGAATTTAAATTTGAACTCTCTCACTCTCTTTCTCAATCTCTCTCTCTCTCTCTCTCTCTCTAACCCACTCACTCTCTCTGTTATGGAGGCAGTAAGTTATACTAACCAGACTACGCAAAAGCTATCATTATACTATACAATATGTGCAGGGTGCAGCTTAGGATACAAAACCAGTCACGTAACACCAACGCAGAATGCAAAATCACCTACTACTTGCTTTGCTGTAAGAAAACTGCATCCTATCGATCGAACAGAACTGAAAATAAAACATCACTTGAAGATTACATCAATTTTATCATAAACACTGATCTTGTCTTTGATCAGTGATATAAACGATTTATTACCGACCAGATAATATATGTGAATATGTTAACCAGTATGATGCAGCCCCTTAGGCCTATAAGATTAATGACTGACTCAGCCCTTTTCTAAATAAAAGCTGAGCCAATTTGGATAGATGCTTGACATCTTATCCTGTCTGTCGACAGGGCATGTACACTGTTCCGCAAATAAACTTTATCAAATCAAATCAATCTTTCTCTCCTTTTCACACACACACACACACACTCGCCCACTCTCTCTCCTTCTCACACACACGCACACACACACACACACACACACACACACACACACACACACACACACACACACACTCACTCTCTCTCTCTCTCTCTCTCTCTCTCTCTCTCTCTCTCTCTCTCTCTCTCTCTCTCTCTCTCTCTCTCTCTCTCTCTCTCTCTCTCTCTCTAGCGCTGGCTTGACCGTGACCTTTGTCCGTGGGCGAGCTAGGCCGTGTCGATGTGTTTTCAACTGTCGTCGCGGCGGAGAGGTGAGTGAGAGTGACCTGGCTCGTCGGTGGGACAGTTCAAGCAGAGACATAGTCCGCTCCGTTCCCGGGGCGTGCTGGCTGGCCCACAGTATGTGTCTGAGTGAAGAGGAGTAGACTAAGTGATAAGGGTAAGCCAGATTTGCGAAGCAGATGCTACGCCGGGCTTGTATGCAGTGACGCGAGCCCGCCTGTGTCAGCGTGTGCTGACTCGTGAGGGAATGTGCCAACGAGTGTTGACTTGATCTGAGCTTGGTCCTTACCCAACGCAGTGCCCAGCTACGTCAGTAACCGCCAGGCGACAGTGGAAGCTCACGATGTTGGACGGGGCTCGATCTGCCGACCACGGGGGTGTGAGGTCGACGCGCTATCCAATGTGCTACCAGATTAAGTGAAGGCAAGTCTGGTTAAATATACTCCTGACCTCGCTCGGGCTTGGTTAAAAATAGGCTCGTGATAATCTGCTACTTCCTCCAAGAAAAGAACAGATCCATCTATCCATGTCTCTCAGTGTAACCCTCCAGCTTCACCCGTTGTAACCCGGTGGGAATCAGTAAATACAATCGCCTCCAACCAGAGCCAGAACTAGAGGCTGGAGGTCAGAGCTGTTTGATCTGCCTGTCTGTATCCCTCTCTGATCTGGCTCCTTCTGTGCCTGCTTAATTTTGAATCTTGAATCACTGTTCATGCCTTAAAGCTTCTGCTAGCAAACAAAGCTGCTAAGGCCAGCTGCAGTTAAAGGTGGAAACGGACACAGGAAGCAGGAAGCATCAGGTCAAGACTGAATGCTAGCATATAACAATCTACTAAAACAGCAAAGAATAATCAGTGTCTTAGGTCACATGATATGCAATATCAGTGCTTTAGACTCAGAGAGGAACGGAGAGAGAGAGGGAGAAAAGGGAAAAGAGGATGGGGGAGTAGAAGAAGAGAGGAGGACAAGGAAGAAATAGTGGGATCAAGAGACGGAATGAGTGCAAGAGAGAGACAGAGTGGGGAGGGGAGACAGACATAGTGGAAGAAAGAGAAAGAAGAGAATAAAAAAAACATGATTCAGAAAAGAAGGATTTAGAAAGGGAATCAGAGAGAAAATAGAGAGAGAGAGAGAGAGAGAGAGAGAGAGAGAGAGAGAGAGAGAGAGAGAGAGAGACTGATTCATGGGGAGGGAGGGAGGAGTGAGAGAAAGAAAAAGAGGGGTGATGGAAATCCCTTAATTAATTAATAAGTCACTTAATCTAAATAAGTAGTTTGTAGATAACATAATTCTAATTACTCTTCAGAATTGAATTTGACTATAAAGATTTCAGGTATTAATGTCACAATAACTAAGGATTGAATTGTGATTTTTGCAACGCTTTACCGGAAAAATATATCCAGAATGTAATTTGCTATGACGAATGTATTAGATATTTAGGACCATATCTTATCACCAAATCAAGCAACACAGTATTCATTACAACCATGATCCCGCCATAATCTGCATGTCACGCTACCTTGTAAAGCGCAAGCTAGGCATAAGAAGGCCACAGCCAGTAGGGGGGGGGGGGGACACGAGCCCTCAACCTTAGAACTGACCCATGCAATAGTAAGGATAGAAGTTTTTCTGATGTGTATTCAGCAAGACCTGACAGGTTTGATAGATGTACAGGATATTGCAAGTGACCATATTCGGTCACAAGATGTTTGGAGATATCAACTATTCAACAAACCAAGTTGTCAAAGTGCGTAGGTACGTGATTTGGTGGCAGGCAAACATAGTAATCAATAAGAATCTTTTAGAGCATCTCCCTTTCAAACACAGCACCACAATGAGTCCTTGCGCTTACACTGTAGATCTTGGCCGGTATTCACGGTAGGTCATAGGTTACCACATTTGTCTATGACATGTGCTTACGGCCGGTCCTTAAAAATAAGAAAAAAAAAAAAAAAAAAAAAAAAAAGTGGTGGTAGTAACCGAAATCGTTTATACACAAGACAGTTCTACCAAGGAAATAGTTTTTGCTTTACTGTTTAATGTTAAATAAGCCATTTTCCACATGTTTACTGCCTTTTGCAAGTCTCTTTGAAATAAGTATTGACTTGGCGCTGCCGCCTATTGGTGGAAACATACTTTCGACGTAAACACATATAAGTGACTATATCGACGCTAGAAATAATAACTCGGGCTCTATTTGCTTTTTCGAATGATACACTATTTGTCTGTGACCGTTCAGCCATTTTCAAAGGTCAGCCTGAGTGCGTTGAAATGCAAACAAGCAGACAACGCGAAAGCCTCAAAGGGCCCAACTGTGGGCCGAAAGAGGGTGCGGAATAGACACCCGCACGCCGAAATGACAGGTCTTTTTTTTACTTCCAAGTCGCGATGGCAACAGGCGTAGTAGGTGCCGTTTCAATATAAAACATATCAGATGTGCAATATCATAGTTATCATATGTCATAAGCGTTATATTATCAATTACATAATATTTTTACTATGGACTATCCACACAGTCCATATTTATGTATATATACATATACATATATAGATGTATATATATATATATATATGGCACCCATCTACGGTCTCTAGCATGCACAATCTCTATAGAGGGATGGCACATAGCAAGTGGCCGACCTCTTGCTCTAAAGTACCGCAGATGAAAGATGTGCAGGCAGAACGAGAGGAGGAAGGTGACTCACACCATGCCCAAAGCCTACAATGTGCCCCTGTGCCAGCAGGGATGTCTGTGGCACTCACTGTCAAAAACACAACTTTCCTTCCTCTTCTCTACCTCTTTATGTTATCGTTATTTTGGATGTTTTTTCTTAAAGTTTTCTGTTCGTTCGTGACAGCACACAAATACGAAAAAATAAAGTTGCTTTTTGTCCTCTCCTAAAACAGCAATACTTCTATCACAGTGAGAATAATAAAAAAAAGTTGATATGGACCCTGAACTATAATTTTAGTCAACTGCAGAATTGCTAGAGCCTGTGATATGACAGATATATGTCTCTGAAAACAGTAAAACACACACACACACACACACACACACACACACACACACACACACACACACACACACACACACACACACAATAAATAAAAAAAAAAAATAAAAAAATAAAAAAATAAAAAAAAGGCTCTAGCTCTACAATGAGTGGCTAAAAGAGGGTGGGAAAAATCAAGGTATGTTGCTGAAGCTGCCTCACTCAGAAATAAAACCCACCTTAGAGCCTGGGTAAGCAAATATATCCCCCATCAACAATGGGTTAAGGAAAAGTATACATCAAATAACTAGATTTTGTCATTCCAAGGGCAAATATCAAAAAAAGGATAGTGAAACAAGTTTGTGGTATTCCTTTTGTATATTGAAATAAAAGAACAAGACATCATTTTATTTTCCTTTAGATGCTTTAGTGAGCTTCTCACATAATCACTGCTAATTGGAATGTTATTCATTTTCATAAATTTCTAGGAAAATATTACCTAGATTTTAACTACAGAATAACCTTTAAAAAGAGATATAAGATGTTTAGCATAGGTAGGAAATAGGTAGATATTTCTCTCTTTTCTTGAAGAAAATATAAAATATTTGAGTGGCCATTTTGATAACTATATTCTAAAATTAAATTTAAAAGATTATATATATATATATATATATATATATATATATATATATATATATATATATATATATATATATATATATATATATATACATATGTTAGCAGTAACATGGAAAGTATCACTAAAAACAAATATGAAAAAAATCCTTATATTTACACAGAAAATATTCACTACTATAACAAGTATCTACATCTTTCAATACATTTCTTACTTAAACTGAGGTCCTTACTTGTCACTACTGTAAAGTGTAAAAATGTTTTCATTTTTATATGCAATTATCTAAGTGCATGCTTAAACAATACCAAAATATAGTTTCTCTGTTATACCATTTACTTTTATGAAATTGCAACTTTTCCTTAATCATATATCAAAGGCACATAAATGTCTTAAACTAAAATAAATACAATCATTTACCCTCTTGCACGTATAATATAAGTGTCTGCATCACTTAGAGTCCTATTAAGACACAATATGTCTATGGCACATGACTACACTTAACATTTATGGTAAGAAAGCCACAGGGCAGCTCGTTTGAAACTTTCTGAGAGAAGGCTAAGAAATGAATGCATGTCAACACGGGATGTTGTGGTGGAAACTGTAAGCTAGGTTATATTTGGAGTTGTTTTCAGGCGTAAAAATGGAGATCTTTAACCTATTGATGACAGATGTGCATGTATATGAACATTGTCCAGTGCAGTTTTGTTTGATTATTTTTTTTACAAATAGATGGTTCCCTAATAAGAGTTTAGTCATCCTGTCAATAACCTGAACAACATATTTGTAAACAAGATTTTGTTTTTATTTTTATCATTGATATTGTTATTATTACCATTATAAAAATGAGAATAATAATAGTAACAATGTCAGTACTGATAGTAATGGTTGTAGACATAATGTTTGTGTAAGAAATATCTGTAAAACAAAACCACAGCAGATGATGCACATCCCTGTTGCAAACAGGTTAATTGTCTCAAAAACAGAAGAGATAAAGAAACATAAAACTTGATAACTCTACTAAATATAATTTTGTTTTTCATGTATATTCCATGCTAAAAAGAAATTTATAATCTGATGAAATATAAGCCTATTGCTAATTGTTACAAGAAACATTAAATTGAATAATCTGCATTTCTCTATGTTAATTTGTGCAAAGTATGATTAAAATCAGCCCTTGCCAGTCACCCTCCTCAGCATAACAGTCTAGCAGAGGTCTAAGTGAGAAGCACAAACAAACAGAAGGCTCTTCTATCTTGTATCATAGTTAAACACTTTGATGGAATATATAAAGGTTACACTATAAACATTTTCAATACACAAATGTCTTTGAAAAAAAAATCTTCATATATATATACATATACATATGTTAGCAGTAACATGGAAAGTATCACTAAAAAACAAATATGAAAAAAATCCTTATATTTACAGAAAATATTCACTACTATAACAAGTATCTACATCTTTCAATACATTTCTTACTTAAACTGAGGTCCTTACTTGTCACTACTGTAAAGTGTAAAAAAAAAATCATTTTTATATGCAATTATCTAAGTGCATGCTTAACCAATACCAAAATATAGTTTCTCTGTTATACCATTTACTTTTATGCAATTGCAACTTTTCCTTAATCATATATCAAAGGCACATAAATGTCTTAAACTAAAATAAATACAATCATTTACCCTCTTGCACGTATAATATAAGTGTCTGCATCACTTAGAGTCCTATTCAGACACAATATGTCTATGGCACATGACTACACTTAACATTTAGGATAAGAAAGCCACAGGGCAGCTCCTTTGAAACTTTCTGAGAGAAGAAATGAATGCATGTCAACACGGGATGTTGTGGTGGAAACTGTAAGCTAGGTTATATTTGGAGTTGTTTTCAGGCGTAAAAATGGATATCTTTAACCTATTGATGACAGATGTGCATGTATATGAACATTGTCCAGTGCAGTTTTGTTTGATTATTTTTTTTACAAATAGATGGTTCCCTAATAAGAGTTTAGTCATCCTGTCAATAACCTGAACAACATATTTGTAAACAAGATTTTATTTTTATTTTTATCATTGATATTGTTATTATTACCATTATAAAAATGAGAATATATATATATATATATATATATATATATTTCATATAATGCATTATAGTATCATGGTATTGTATAAAAATCAACTTACAAAAATTATTTTTCAAAAATACAATTCAAATGAAATTTGTGGAACATTTACAAATAAAATTGGAATTTTAGAGTAAAGTTTTTTTTTTCATCAACATTTTTTTTTTTTTCTCTCTTCATGGTGAGGGATAATGTGGTTTGCCAAATGCCTACATATGGACACTACAATCACCCCTTAAGTTATTATGCAAAATACTCTACTAAATATCTAAAATATCTCAAAGCATTTCATGCCATTATTAGGAGGCAATAAACCTTCCTATATCATTGGATATCATTTGTAGGTAACAGGACCTTTTCATTTGTTTTAAATCATCTCCCTTTTATTTGTCTAACATTTCCATTTGCTGTTATCTTTATCATGTATTCATCAATCATCCCCTTGACTTTCCTGGGAGGCAAAAATATCAGGTTCAAGACAAACAATCTGGTCAGAACTTGATGGCGTGCAACACATCAACGGATCGTTGTTCTGGTGCTTGAAGTCTTCTAGATCATGAGCACTGCACAATGGTGTTGATATCTGTAGAGAAGACATTAACAAGAAAATTATGCACACATTTATAATGGTATATGAACACGATATTCAGATCAAATGCATTTTTTCTAATTATCATCATCATCAAAGTGCCACTACTAATACCACTAAAATATACAGTATCATAATAATGACAAAATAATATCACAACTAATAATAATCGTTGAATAAATGGTAATCATAGTGATAAATGACGATAATGGTAGTAATAGTAACCAAAAGGATGATGATAATAACAGCAGTGATTTGATTAATTATTCTAAAGTTGAGGAAAGGCGTGCCAGACCGTCCTGGTGAACACTGGATAAGCACACATGAGTTATTACATTGATGAGGATTTGTTAGATGTTCCAAGAAGTTCATCCTTTTCTGCAACTCTGAAGAAAACTATGTTATTCCAATACTATGAATTGGTTCAGTGTCCAATAAATACAACATACCTCTCTTGTCTTGTTGAATTCTCTGAAGTCAATTACATAGTTATCTGATGACTTGTCAAAGAAAATGAGATTCTCAAACCGATGTCCCCAAAGAATGTCTGACGGCTGGTAGGAATATCGTGCCTGCATTGTAGTGCCTGTAGACTCTGTTGTGCCCTCAAGGTATACCACTAACTCAAATCTGAAAGACATTTTCATCAGAAATAATTCCTATTCAAGATACGTAAATCATCTGTTCTTGAAGTAAATCTTTAATTTTCAATCAATGAAAAGTAATGGAAAAAAGAAATAAGAAAAATCAATGGTTTGATAAAATATATCTTTATCATATGTTAATCAGTAAATTAATTCAAGCTGATTAAAGCTTTATTTGATATAACTTAACCTACTTCTCACTCATGAGGTCCATAGCAGACATATTGTAGAACGGAGAGTTTTCATCGATGATATGAACAATGGTCATGGGCCAGATGAAGAAGAGGTTCTCAGAGCCATCATCACTGCCCATCTTCACATCGTACTGGTGGTACGGGATCAGTTCTCCTTCTTGTGTTGTGCGTTTGCGGATTACCTGAACAGGAAAATCACATGTAGACAAACTGTCTCAAGTGTGTATGTGTGTGTGTAGGAATATCAACTGTATATGTGCATATTATAAGTGTGTTGTATATGTATATGTATGTATATATATGTATATGTATATATGTATATATATATATTATATATTATATATATTATATATATATATATATATATATATATATATATATATATATACATATATATGTATATATGTGAGTGTGTGTGTGTATTTAAGGATAAGGATAATCCAGATCTCTGGAACGGATGCTTCGCCGGAATTATATACACAATGGCAAGCCCACCTGTATCAGCGAGTGTTGACTCGATCTGAGCTCGGTCCTTCCCGCAGTGGTGCCAAGCCACAGCGGGAAGTGAGGGGATGTGAGGCCAGCGCGCTACCACTGTACCAGGCTGACGGCTGTGTCTTATAAATATATATATATATATATATATATATATATATATATATATATACATTAATTTAGGTATATATATATACACACACACAGCTACATATATTATTATATATATATATATGTGTGTGTGTGTGTGTGTGTGTGTGTGTGTGTGTATGTGTGTGTGTGTGTGTGTGTGTGTGTGTGTGTGTGTGTGTGTGTGTGTGTGTGTGTGTGTGCGTGCGTGCGTGCGTGCGTGCGTGCGTGCGTGCGTGCGTGCGTGCGTGCGTGCGTGCGTGCGTGTGTGTGTGCGTGTATGTGTGTGTGTATGTGTTTGTGTGTGTTATGTATAACATCGATATATGTAAGCGCGGGCGCGCGAGCACGCGCATACACACACACTGTTTTTACTACTGGCATTGACTCCTGAGCACTGGGGGCCGACCTGTATCTAATAGCCTGCTCAATCACGTGCGGCCTGCACTGATGTTGTCAAGTGCACGGATATCTCGACGCAGAACATTTCTTTCACATCATTTTACGGCGTTTTCAGTAAGCACCGCATTCACCGCCCTCTCCGTTTCTGACTGACCGCCGCCATCAGGATGGGCGTCCCAGAGGCTTTTAACCCGCGCACTTCAGGCTTGGTCGATGCCCACAGGGGTTTGAGTGATATCTTGGGTGGAAAGGGATTGACCTTCTCTTCCAGACCTTCTTTTGACTGAGGCTTTGTCGGGAAGTCTCTCGGGAGGCATCTTGGCAAGGCTTGCTTTCACAAAACCACCAATCGACCCTGACAACTTAACCTAGGACAGTATGGTATTCTGTAGCCCGCGATGCCCTCTTCAAGTGAGTTAGCATGAATCGCTTTAACATCATCCAAACCATCGCATCACATCAACCTGAGCACGAAACATGGCTGCAACACGACAGTACTATTTCTAATCCAAGGAATACTAGAATATCATTATCACAAAACAAAATAAAAAGAATATATAAAAAGTAATACGAATAATAAGCGTCACTTACCGGTTCGCACAAATGCTCTTTTAGTTCTTTGAAAGGCATGAAACAGTACAAACAGATACTGGAATTACATATATATATTTCTTTTTTACATAACTGAGAAAATTAAAAAAAAAAATATTGACAGCATAAATATATCTAACAAATATAATACTGGAAAAAATATTAATACCTAATGGCATCAAGAAAAAAGCTAATGGCTGAAGTGACTCACCTGAGCCCTGACGTTCGCCCCGATGATGAAGGACTTCCTCATGTCCCCGACACGAAAGAGCAGACACAGGTGGCCGTCTCTCATGCAGATACATACATTGCGGGAAAACATAATAGTGTTGGTGCGTTGCTTGGGACGGGTCAGCTTAGCGAACACCACGCCCACCATGAAGGCTTGCAATATAACGCCCGTGATGCTCTGAATGCACATAACTAACACAGCCTCGGGGCACTCCTCTGTGGGGTATCTGAAGCAGGGAAAATATTATTGCAGGTGGATGTCTGGCTCCGAAAATAAACATGAAAAACAAATCCTCTACTGAAATAAAGAAAAAGAAAGAGAAATAAAAGTGAGAGAGAGAGAGAGAGAGAGAGAGAGAGAGAGAGAGAGAGAGAGAGAGAGAGAGAGAGAGAGAGAGAGAGAGAGAGAGAGAGAGAGAGAGAGAGAGAGAGGGGTAGGGAAAGTGAGGGAAATGAGGGAGAGAAGGAGGGAAGGAGGAAAAGAGAGAGAGGAAAGGAATGGGACGGAGAGGAGTGGAGAGAAGGCACGACACGACAAGACAAGGAAAGACATGACATGGAAAGACACATCACGACACGACAAGAGAAGTCTAAACACGACACTAAATGACACGACAAGACAAGACACGATGCGACATGACAAGGAAAGGCACGTCACGACACGACAAGAGAAGTCTAAACACGACACTAAATGACACGACAAGACAAGACACGATGCGACATGACAAGGAAAGGCACGTCACGACTCGACAAGAGAAGTCAAAACACGGTACGACTCGACACAGCAAGGAAAGACACTACGCGACACAATAGGAGAAGGTAAGACAAGGAAAGACACAAGGAAAGACACGAAACAACACAGCAAGGAAAGACACTACGCGACACAATAGGAGAAGGAAAGACACGACACAACAAGGAAAGACACGACGCGACACGACAGAAGGTAAGACAAAACACAAGGAAAGACACGACACGATACAGCAAGGAAAGACGCGACACGACAGAAGGTAAGACAAGACACAAGGAAAGACACGACACGACAGAAGGTAAGACAAGACACAAGGAAAGACACGACACTACACGGCACAGCAAGGAAAGACACAAGGAAAGACACGACACAGCAAGGAAAGACGCGACACAGCAAGGAAAGACGCGACACAGCAAGAAAAAAACACGACACGACACAGCAAGGAAAGCCACTACGCGACATGATAGGAGAAGGTAAGACAGACACAAGGAAAGACACGACACAACAAGGAAAGACACGACACTACACGACACAGCAAGGAAAAACACGACACTACACGACACAGCAAGGAAAGACACAACACTACACGGCACAGCAAGGAAAGACACAAGGAATGACACGACACAGCAAGGAAAGACGCGACACGACAGAAGGTAAGACAAGACACAAGGAATGACACGACACAGCAAGGAAAGACACGACGCGACACGACAGGAGAAGGTAGGACACAACACATGGCAAGACACGACACAAGAGGAGAGCGAGACACCTACCTGTATCCGTAACCAATGGTGTGCTGCGTCTCAATCGAGAAGAGAAAACTTCCTGTGAAACTCTTGACGTTGAAAATGC
>BOPN01002407.1:47500-50000 GCA_017312705.2 Penaeus japonicus
ACGTATTTTAAATCTCTATTACACACACGCATACGGGAAAAAATATGATCAAAGAATTATACGTATATAATCACACAAAAAACTACAAACAACCAGCACGTACTATAAAGAAATTTACATTCCTAAGAACATCGAAGTTGTGAGAAACTCTTTTGATGAAAGGCACAACTGCTTGCAAAGGTAAAAGCAAAAAGCAGAGAGAACGCAGACGAAAGGCAGACAGACCATGGAATTTTGGAAAGTGTGTGTGTGTGGGGGGGGGGGGGCTAGGAGTCAGCCAGGACCACTTCCGCTATCACCCTTGTCAGGGTCGTGTCAGGCAGCTTCATCTGACGATAACTGCTGACCTTAAGGACGTTGGCTCGCCAAGGTCAGCAAAGCCTTGAATCAGCTGAGATCCTCCTCTTCGCTCTGGACTCCATAAACAGTGGTTGTGTCGCTGATGCAGGAGTTTTGAGTATTGTAGCGTTACGGTTGTGATAGTTGTTATGTATTTTTTTCATTTTTCTAAGTGTGTGTGTAAGTGTGTAACACATACACGCGCGCGCGCACACACAGCACGCACACACACACACACACACACACACACACACACACACACACACACACACACACACACACAGACACACACACATATGTACGAACACACACACACACACATATACAAGCCCACACACACACACATGTACAAACACGCACACACAAACACACACACACACACACACAGAGAGAGAGAGAGAGAGAGAGAGAGAGAGAGAGAGAGAGAGAGATTCCACAACAATGATGAACATTCTGGATATATAACTACGTATGTGAAAGGCGTATGTCTGTAAAGGAGATGGGGGGGGGGGGGGGTCGCAGTGCTTTCTAGACGCCGAAATTAAAATGCAAATACAGCTGTTGAAGTCATCACTAGTTTTATATATAATATATTGCGCGGCAAGTCGACTTTTTTTTAATTTGCAGGAACAGATAGCGAAGCAACAGACAAATGCGCGGACAAGTTGCAAGACCGCGCGATATAATTATTCCATTAAGATGTTCTTCGACATGGAGAAATTGATATATAAATAAAAAAAGATAAGTAGATTGATCGATAGATAATTAGAGAGGTAAAAATATATGAATAATTGAATCATTAAAAAGAAAAGAACTACCATATCAAAAAAGTTAATTTTCTGTAATTAAGTTTACAATATTTCTTCTATTATGATAATTGCTTGTATTATATGTTTTATTGGTTATCTACCATTTTGTGTGTTTGTTTTCTTGTAAATTAATTCCCACCTTTTATTTGTTTGTTTTCTTCATCTCTATACTAAAGTGAGAGAGAAGGAGAGGAAAGAGAGGAGAGAGAGTGCGGGAGAGGAAAAGGAAATAGGTTTATCATTAAAGGATAATGACAATTTTTTTTTTTCAAATTTATTCATCAATAGAAATAGCATGCCTTTGTTCCATTGATTTAATATAAAACACTTATAAGATACAATACACACGTGAATATACATACACGAAGATATACATAAAAGAACATACATACAATAAAAAACACACATACACTCCTCCACCAACACGATTGCAAAACAACAAATTATATAATTTGGAACCTCACACATTGCACTCTTGATATAAAGAAGAGAACTTAAATTTACAACTATTAAAGTTTATCGCAAACAGCAAGATGTCATTCTAGTGCCGTGCTTGCAATTTGCTTCTCTGGTTATGGAATATCATTTAGGAATTGCATTGCTAGATATAAAATCGTGCGCTTGTTTGCAATGTCAACGTGCGAGTGTCATATGAGACTTCCGGTGCAATTTGCATATTACTGTCAATATACCTCACGTTATATTTATATAACGAAAGTAGAATTTTACTATTATCATTCCTATTAATTACTTTTTATCATTGTCATTACCTGAGATGGTTAAGTTTGCTATAATTATAATACTAGAAATGTAATATTAAAAATACAAGGCACAAACACTGACATGTGTATATCAAAACAACACAGAGTAACACAGATTTCTACGTTATAGTGTTATATAGATGTTGTTTGTCTACATGAGACTTGCATATCATCATAGATTTGTATAAATATAAAATGACAAAAACATCTTCATAATTTAAATATAAATTTTCGATAAAACTTTATCATATCATCTCCCGTCAGTATACTATAAAGGTCTATTAAGACCATGAGATATGTGAAATACTCGCTGAAAAAGTTATATGGTTAAATATATAGATAGACAAACACAGATAGATAGATAGATAGATAGATAGATAGATAGATTGATAGATAGATAGATAGATAGATAGATAGATAGATAGATAGATAGATAAATAGATAGATAGATAGAAAGATAGATAGATAGATAGATAGATAGATAGATAGATGGATAAATAGAGAGAGAGGGGGGGGGAGAGAGAGAGAGAGAGAGAGAGAGAGAGAGAGAGGAGGGAGATATAGACAGAAAGAGAGAGAGATAGATAGAGA
>BOPN01002407.1:111408-118908 GCA_017312705.2 Penaeus japonicus
AAAAGAGGAAGGGAAGGAAAATGGGGATGAGGGAAGGAGGAAAGAATAGAGTAGACCTAGAATGGAAAGAGGAAGCAGAAGCAGAGAGAAGAATGAAAAAAGAAAACGTATAAAGGATGAGAGGAAGAAATTAAAAACGAAGAATGAGGAAAGGAAATGGAAAGTAAAACAAAAGAATTGTGTGTATGGGGGGGGGGAGTAAAAAAGAAGATATATAAAAAAAAAGCTGATGAAGAATAATAAAAATGATATAGAAAAAAGAGAGAAAAGGATAATAACAATAATAACAAGAAACCGAATATGAAAGAAAAAAATACAAAAGAAAAGAAAATAACAACAACAATAAGAGACAGAAAAAAAGAAGAAAATAAGACAAAACGGAGATTAAGGAACCAGCACTCATCCCTTCCTCTCTCTCTCCCTTTCTCTCTCCATGACAAGCAAATTAGCAATTGCAACATAAACACGGTGCAAGACGACAGGCCCAGAAATGTCTTCTGGAACCAAAAGACTTAACCGTTATAATGTCTGTCTCGGAGGCAGAAATAATGCCATTGTGCGCTCTCTCGTGGCCATAAATTTAGCTTCCTAAGTGTTTGCACATTTAGTGACGCTAGCTAAGAGGGTTCTTAACCGGTGTCTACTGTGTCTTTATCCGGTTTGTATTGTGGGTTTATCCGGTTTGTTATGGTGGGTTTATCTCTGTTTGCGTTGTGGGTTTATCCGGTTTGTGTTGTGGGTTTATCCGGTTTGTGTTGTGGGTTTATCCGGTTTGTGTTGTGGGTTTATCCGGTTTGTGTTATGAGTTTATCCGGTTTGTGTTGTGGGTTTATCCGGTTTGTGTTGTGGGTTTATCCGGTTTGTGTTGTGGGTTCATCCGGTTTGTGTTGTGGGTTTATCCGGTTTGTGTTGTGGGTTTATCCGGTTTGTGTTGTGGGTTTATCCGGTTTGTGTTGTGGGTTTATCCGGTTTGTGTTGTGGGTTTATCCGGTTTGTGTTGTGGGTTTATCCAGTTTGTGTTATGGATTTATCCGATTTGTGTTGAGGGTTTATCCGATTTGTGTTGTTGGTTTATCCGGTTTGTGTTGTGGGTTTATCCGGTTTGTGTTGTGGGTTTATCCGGTTTGTGTTGTGGGTTTATCCGGTTTGTGTTGTGGGTTTATCCAGTTTGTGTTATGGATTTATCCGATTTGTGTTGAGGGTTTATCCAGTTTGTGTTGTGGGTTTATCCGGTTTGTGTTGTGGGTCTATCCGATTAGGGTTTGTTGGTTTATCCGGATTGTATTGTTTGTATTGTGGGCTTATTCGGTTTGTGTAGTAGGATTGTGTAGTAGTAGGTTTATCCGGTTTGTGTTGTGGGTTTATCCGGTTTGTGTTGTGATTTTATCCAGTTTGTGTTGTGGGTTTATCTTGGTAAGTGAATAATTAAGTTATTAGTTCAGTCGCCAATTTATTTGCGAATGTATTCAATAAATGATATATTCATATTGTTTTTTGTATTCTATAGTGAAGTATGTTTGGTTATTCTCTCCAATATAGCTGCCAGTATAATCAAGTAATCACGCCTTTATACTGTAATTTTCGAACAAGAGCAAAACAAAACAACTCTCGGTTATGGAATGAAATTAATAAGAACTGAATAAATCAATATTATCTGATCGGTCAAAAAAAGTCCCTTTAGTCTTTCCTGTTTCTTCCTATTTCATGTATGTTTTCTTTCAAAAACTGTTTTTGCTCATTAACTGATCTTAGAAATATTGCCTCGATGAATGTTATGATAGCGAAGACCAAGGATGGATTCCTCATCTTTATAAATGCCGTATGGTTATGAATTACTCATTAGTCTTGCTTATATTACGCAAATAATCTATAAGCCAGCTTGGTAGAACACAGTGATAAATTGCACATGATTTAACGTATCCTATTATAGCTGTCTAAAAATATTGTCTTTGAAATTCTTGTCAGAGATAATGAGAAACCATCTATTAACACGATCAAAATCCTTTAATTTTAGAATTACAGCATCTTGAGGTAGAAAATCTGAGAGAGAGAGAGAGAAAGAAGGGGGGGAAGAGAGAGAGAGAGAGAGAGAGAGAGAGAGAGAGAGAGAGAGAGAGAGAGAGAGAGGGAGAGAGAGAGAGAGAGAGAGAGAGAGGGAGAGAGATGGAAGGAGAGAGAGAGAGAGCCCAAATAATCATATCCCTTAATCTTGCTTCCCTCAAACTCTGATGAGTATTATTTATCACCACCAAAACCTACCATCTACCTTTCTCTTCCCTACTAAAGCTTTAACAATTCCCATCCTCTGAATTTCAGACAGAACACCCTATTCTTTATATCATATCTTACGCTAACCAGAATTACACCTTATAGACTTCAGACTCCAGATCCTTTCTCCATCGGACCCTAGGCCCCATGAAATCCTGAAATCCTACCTCCATTTCACGCCATCCACTCCCGGCATAAGTGGCATAGGAGTGTAACAAGGGGCTGACGTGAGTTGGCTAGCGGGCATCCATTCATAATGCGTGCAACTGCAGCGCGTATAATGGGGCAAACCTCGGTGCAGTGACATAGTGACCGCTACAGTGGATGACATTTATCCGTCGTTGCAACTGGGTTTTGTTGCAGTTATTACTGTTTATGGTTTTCATACCGTGACGATAGGTATTCACAAAGGTTGGCTGTGTCTTTTATTACGAGAACAAAAGTCGGGGTTATGGGTAGGTTACAGTGTTACAGTTAATACAGGGGGGGGGGGGGGGCAGTTGGATAGGCGATGCTATTGGTTTAGCATGTTTTCACATTATATGTTTACAGTGAATATGTTTCATATCATGCCAACATATTAGGTCTCTGTCATGAGGATATTATAGGGTAAGAGGGATGTTGACTTGATGCAATGAAACGGAAAGTAAGTAGAGACATCAGGTTTATATTCCCTGTGGTATGAGTGCATATAATCATAAACACACATACATACATACTAAATCATGCACACATACACACACACACACACACACACACGCGCGCGCGCGCGCGCGCGCATAGCTGAATATAAATGTACATACATACATGGATACATACACACGTATACATATTCACTACATTAATCTCTAAACACACACACACACACACACACACACACACAAACACACACACACACACACACACACACACACACACACACATACACACACACACACACGCACGCACGCACGCGCACACACACGTACACGCACACACACAAACACAAGTATGTATAGGCATTTATTAACTCGCTTGCCTAAATAAATACATACATGCATGAAAGCAGTCAATTCATGAACAGATATATCTTATACGTATACTTCATAGGAATTAGTGCACACGAAACCATCAGTGATATAAAAACTATTATTGTGATGTATTATTGATATTAAGTAACTATAGCATGGTACAATTAGGCGAAACTGGTGTTGAATTGTGGTAAATAATGCCAGTTTTAGAATAGAGAAAAATAAATAAAGCGACTCTGTACAGTATGTAAGAACTATCGACAATTTCCTCTCTCAGTTTCATATATAACCCGCTCATAATCATACAGTTGCAAGAATCTTATTTTAGGAAAGTTAGACCACTCAGAACCATTCCACATCACTCAACTGGTGCAAAATCGCTACATCCAGTCATCATTACACTTTCATCATCACATCGCACTGTACGGGAACTACACTGAAATCAAACGAAATAAAAATCACAACACGATGTACCGATCTAGAATTCACACACACTACTGTTAACCACGGAGACAAACACCACAGACCAGCTGTTAAAATCACGCCAAAATGCAACAATCGGAACACAATATTGATTCACCCTTGCAATCCCACATCCTGCAACAAAGACAGTGGACACAACACGAAATAGACAATGTCAGCATAAACGAATACACAGATAAATCTGTTTAGACTCTGAATTTGAAACGTGACTGTGTATACGAGGAAGATTACCGAAGTGGATGGCCGCGGTGCACGAACTAGAAAGCAATAATCTGTTACTTCATTTAATTTTTGCAATGACAAAGGAGCCTTCTGCACACATAGTGACGAACAAATGGACGGATGCACACACTTACACACACACACACACACACACACACAGACACACACCTTCTTCCCTGTCTATCTATCGATCTATCCATAAACACAGAGAGTAAGTGAATGATCAGCATAGGCAGATACACAAAATACTTGAGTAAACGGATTGACACAAATCTACGGTGTGGCAAAGCCTAATTTCACTTGCTGTCAACGTCGTGGCTCAGATTGCCTCAATAGAAATCGAGTGCTCTCGTCCTCGAGCCTGTCACGGTTGAGGGTAGGAAGGGCATCTGATCAAGCAAGAGCGACACTGCCAAAAAGGTGAAGTAAATATTGTTATGAACACGTAAAACAATCATGCAACGTAGAAGAATCATAGAGAAGCAAAAAACGAGATTCACACACACACAAACGCACAAACACACATTTTTGGTGGTATAAGTGATATAGCTAATGAACACTATAAAGATAATCAGATTGCTACTCTCTGTACCTTTGACTAAGACAAATGACTAAAAAATGCAAAATATATACATGTGTTAGGAGAGATGTTTTGGCCCTGAACTGAAGTGGATCTGAAGCTACAAAAGCAAGAGGAGCGCGACCAAGTGATGAATTTAAAGTCAGATTTAGCCCAGGCTATTTGAAGGATGTATCACTTACAGTCGTTAAGCTGAGAATATGGATTTGTGATTGGAAGGGCACCCGATATTATAACAAAATCTGTCACTCATTAGTTCAGAAATACTAACATATAAATGTACACACACACACACACACACACACACACACACACACACACACACACACACACACACACACACACACACACTTATCACCCTGCAAGTCCATATGCTTTAGGGGGATATACAACTAAAGAGTGTTAACAGATATAAGAAATGATGCTAAAGATTCCACGAAAAGAGAGAGAGGGAAAGAGAGAGAATAAGAGAGAGAGAGAGAAGGAGAGAGAGAGAGAAAGAGAGAGAGAGAGAGAGAGAGAGAGAGAGAGAGAGAGAGAGAGAGAGAGAGAGAGAGAGAGAGAGAGAAAGAGACAAAGAGACAGAGCCAGAGAGACAAAGAACACAGACCATAAAACAAACAAACAAGATAGACAGAAAAAGCAACAAAATACTAAAGCAATCACACACACAAAGCAAAAACAAAACAAAAACAAAGAGGAGGTGAGACAGAAGCAGAAGATATCCACAACGCAGCAGAGACAGAATGCGAAAAAAGATAAACAGTAGTCCAGAGAGAGAGATCTAGAAAATGGAGGATGGTGGTCAGGGGTTTCATTCAATAAGAGAGAGAGAGAGATCAATTTGACAAAAAGAGACGAAAATAGAAATAAAGAAAGAGAGAGAGAGAGAGAGAGAGAGAGAGAGAGAGAGAGAGAGAGAGACGAGAAAGAGAGAGAGAGAGAGAGAGAGAGAGAGAGAGAGAGAGAGAGAGAGAGAGAGAGAGAGAGAGAGAGAGAGAGAGAGAGAGAGAGAGAGAGAGAGAGAGAGAAAGGAGGGATCAATGAAAAAGAAATAGATAGATAGAAAGATAGGTAGATAGATAGATAGATAGATAGATAGATAGAAAGCGAGGGGGGAGAAATAGAGATGGATAGTGAGTGAGTGAGTGAGAGCGAGAAAGAGATAGAGAGAGAGAGAGTGAGAGGGGGGATCTGTGAATAGTCAGATAGATAGATATAAAGCGAAGGTGAGAAAGAGAAAGAGCGAGCGAGAGAGAGAGAGAGAGAGAGAGATAGATAGATAGATAGATAGATAGATAGATAGATAGATAGATAGAGAGAGAGAGAGAGAGAGAGAGAGAGAGAGAGAGAGAGATAAGGAGGTTCTGTGAATAAGATATAGATAGGGTGAGAAAGAGAGAGAGAGAGAGAGAGAGAGAGAGAGAGAGAGAGAAAGAGAGCGGAAAAGAGAGATAGATAGACAAATCAATAGAGAGCGAGAGAAAGAGACAACCAGAGACAGAGACAGAAAGCGAGATAAGCACAGAACGACATTCCCCTTCGCACACCGCCACAGAAAACTTTACGGAGCGAAGAGAAGAAGAAAGAAAAAGCGGATAAAGAATGAGAAGGGGACGCCGGAGAAAAGGCCAATGGAGTGGGGTGAACTAGAGGAAAGTTTGATGACATAGGGTGGAAGTGAGACCAAGTTGGGTCACTCAAGGACTAGGGGTCGAGGGACAGGTCGGAGCTTCGAGGGACGGACCGTAGGGAAAGCAGATCGGTAGGGGAGGGGTCGTAGGAAGGGTGGGGGGGGGGAGGGGGGTGTTATTGTTATGAGTATAAGGGTTGGTCCGTTTTATTAGTGGAGGTCCTGCCGTGGTGATTGATGGTGGTGGTGGTGGTGATGGGTAGGATGAAGATGGTGAAGGTGGTGATGGAGATGTGATGGTGTTAGTGATGGTGATGATGAGGCTAGTGATGAAAGTGATAGGGGTGGTGATAATAATGATAATGATAATCGTACTGGTGATAATAATTTCCACAGTAATGGTGATAATGATAGTGATGATGATAGTAATGATAATGATGATGCTGGTGAAAATAATGACAATACCAATGATAGAAAGCAAAAAAAAAAAAAAAAAAACTATAAGAAAAGCGACGGCTGTTTCCTTAGACGGGCGTCCATGCAAATGCCCTCCACTGCATCTCTCCGGTGATCTGATCAATTTGCTGCAACCCTGACTCTGGTGGGCGACCCTTGGCTTCCTGCACCCCGGGTCCTCGTCCCTTATCAAAGGTTATCAAGGACAGCCTTCCTTATTTCGATTTCGATAAGGAATATCTTTCTAGACATATTTCAACGAGTCTCATTAGTAAATAAAAGCCTCGAATTTTGTTCACTTTAGACATTTATTTTCCTTTTGCAAATGCAGACGTAGAGGGTCAGCTTTTGAGTCTGATCTGCCACCGTCATGACACTGACTACCAAGACTACGTGCATGGATAAATCGGATTGTATCGGTCAAAAGATCAAATTTTGGAATGCAATTTTGATCTTAAACCTAAATAGTCGTTAGAACTAATGGCTTCATTTCTCGGTTGGATTTGAATTGTTCTCGATTATGATTGTATTGCGTATTGCTTAGATCTGATAGTTGCTTTATTCCGGTTTATCAATTTTTTGGCTAAATAAATTATTTGAATGTAAATTTGAATCTGAATCTACAAAGGTTAAGGTGATACAGATGACTTAGTCACTACTTTTTTTTTTTTTTTTTCTTAAGGACTAAAAGTTGTGTACTTTCATATAATGCCTATTCTCATTAACACAAAGTTTCTAGAAAAATCTAATGTAGTTTTAAAATTGAGTCCTGATATGAAGACCGATTTATCCCTCACTGCTAAGCAATCTTGGATCGTGACATTCCTTAACGTATAATAATATTCTCT
>BOPN01002407.1:128908-138908 GCA_017312705.2 Penaeus japonicus
CACTCATAGTCATTATTCAGAGTTTCATGCTCATTAATGGTTGCAAGGGTGTGTTGCTTAAGTACAGCTGGTGAAACTGTGTCTTTTTTAGGGACATCAGCATAAAATACGTTCAATGTCGACATTTTCCACGGTGGAATAGGACGTCCATATGGGAACCTACTCAAGGACATATTAAATTGGTGTATGGATTTGTACTCTTAGCCATGATATTTAAACTGGGGTTTAATATCCGTAGAATTAAAAAAAATCGTAATATGAATTGTAATCGATTAGACAGAAGTGATGACAGTGAAGATGATAGCAGTGAGTATCTAGTTATGTTAAGATTAAGAAAATACAAGATCAAAATATTTATGAAATCATCGTCCTTCCATTCCACAACGTCTTATCATTATCATTCTTGTTATCATTTATGTCATGACAAGAAATATATTCATGCATTTTCTGATTTATTTGCATGTGATACGAAAGTCGAAGATGTAAATCATGTATTTAATACGAATGATGATAACAAATTCTATTATTGATAAAAAAAAAAAAAACATTCGAAAACTTTTTGACGTGTGTCAGGTTTCGAAATTACCCTGAAAATGATATGATTAGGTCAAACACCTCGAATATATAATAAGACCGGTTATGATAATGACAGCAAAAACATCAAAAACATGAGTGATAATGATGTCGACAAAAATCGATAATCTTGATAATGAGGAAAATGATACTGATAATATTAGTGATAGTGACGATATTGATAATAATCATCATAATAATAACGATTATTGCATAATATAAATGACGAAAACGATAGTAGCATTAAAATTATATGAGTGACTGATAAAAACAATAGTCGATGGAAATGAAAAAGGATAATGCTAATGTTGATTGGAAAAACGAGTATGTTGATAATGACGTTTGTAATGATAAGGATGATGGAAATATCAATTATAATTTTATAGAAAAGCGATGATGATGATTAAAATGATTGCGGCCATATTCTTCATTATGCTATTAATGACAATAGAAGTGATAATAACAATGACAGTAACAATAATAACAATAGCAGTAATAATACTGATGGTAGTATTAATAATAATGATATCAATAAAAACTAATAAAGGTAAAACTAATGAAAACAAGAACATCAGTAACAGTATCAGCAATGACTACAACAATAATAATGAAAACAATCATGATGATATCAATAGCAATAATAATAACAAGTGTAATAACAATAGTAATAACAATGGGAATGATAACAACAATAAAAATAATAATTTTAATGTAATGAAGTAGTAGTAATGAAAATAATGCTAATACCAATTGATATGATAATCATGATATCAACATAACGAATTAGATGATAATGATAATGGCAATAACAATATTGATGATGGTAATAATAATATTGATGATGGTAATAAAAATGATGTTGATATTAATGATAAGGATGATGATATGATAACAATAATAACATCTTTTTAATGACAATAATAATAATAATAATATTGATAATGATAATGATAATCATAATAATGATATTCACAATAAAAGCAATAGTAATGATAGTGATGATAATAATGATAACAATAACAACAACAACAATAATAATAGTGATGATTATGATAATAATAACAACAATGTTAAGGATGATACTAACAACTATAATAATGATGTTAATAATAACATTTCTGATGATGATCTTGATGATAACTATAAAGATAATGATACTAAAAGTAAAAAGAATAATCATAAAATTAACTATAACAATAATGGCAATAATGATAATACTACTATTGATAATGATAGTAACAATAAAATAATTATGATGATGATAATAACAATAATAATACCGATAATAAAAAAAAACATAACCATAATGATAAGAATTATTATAACTGTAACAATAACAATAATCATAATGAAAATGATAAATCAAGATTACACTTATGACAATGATAATGACACTATCAAATAACAATAATCAGAAACATCGAAAGGTAAGAATCCAAACGCTACAAGTTAAGGCAGCACCCCCCCCCCCCCCCCCCCTACCTCCTGCATGTGACCTGGGCGACAAGGTCATATAATTGGATTATTCCAGGTCATATCACAGCAGCTCTATTACGTTCGTCCCGTGAATTAAGATAATATTTGGTACGAGAGACAGCTCGTCCGGTGAGAGGTTCGGATGCTGCATCTTCTCCTTTTAAGAGGAGGGGGGGGGACCGTGTTTGTTTGTTTGTGTGTGTTTGTATCAGTGTATGGGTTGATAGATGAATTCGTGTGTATGACTGCTATAGCAAAATGTATTCTTATGAATAATTATCTCTTTATCTATGAATCAATTCTCTCTCTCTTTCTCTTTTTTTCTTTCTCTCTCTCTCTCTCTCCCTCTCTTTTACTCTCTCTCCCTTTCTCCTACTCTCTCTCTCTCTCACTACCTTTCTTTCTCTCTCTCTCTTTCTTTCTCTCACTTTGTCTCTCTCTCTCTCTACACACACACATTTGAATATATACATATACACACACACACATACAAATACAAACACTCACATACATATAAATGTTCATATTTGTATGCCCTTATTTGCGTGTGCGTGCATTAAATCGGCTTTAGTAAACACAATTCAATTGTTTGTTTAACACATTCCGTTGTCTGACCAAACAAAAATTCATATTAGTAATGACGATACGGAACATTAAAAGCCATTCACTCACCAGGCCAGAATGTCGCTTTGAGACAGCAACAATGTGCCAGTCAATATGAATTTTAAAATCTTGTTTATATGTTATCCTCATGCTTCTCATACTGTAGCTTGACAGTGGTCAGTCGAGCATAATGGCATAATGAGAATATAATATATATTCCTTTAATCTTAGGGTCGATGTCCATCATAGATCACAGCTCTCGTGGCGTGACCATTAAGGCATTTTGCACGTTGCAGATGAATTTTGAATGTTATTGCTATTTTTATGACATATAAAACTAAGGTGAATGTCTCATGGCAACTAGTAAAGCAGCTAATCATACTTATAATGACACATTGAAACATGATAAACTACCTCTACCTACCCCCCTCCCCCCCATCCCCTCAAGCACTTTGTAATTCCATCCTCCCTACCTAAGTAATGTTGATAACAATTACAGTGATATTATAATGATTATAAGTAATAAAGTAATACAGATAATAATAATAATAATAATAATAATAATAACAATAATAATAATGATAATAATAATAATCATCACATAACTCCCAATCATATCCCTCATTTACCTCCCCCCCCCCCCCCCTACTAACCTTTCCCTTAACCAACCTTTACCCTTTCTCTTCCCCCGCCACCCCCCCCCCCCCCAATTTTACCCCCACAACCAAACCCACCTTCTACCCCCCCCCCCCCTCTCCCCTCTTTAAAAAATGGACCTCCCACCCATACCATACCGAGAACGCTGTCTGATACTTTATAAGCCCGAGTGCAACAGCAGCCGCCCACGGACTTCTTGAGTTGTAAGTGCTTTTATTGGTCCCTCGATATACATGTCACATAAAGCGTGGCTCGTGAACAATGGGTCGTATAGCAGGTAGCTTGTGACAGTCACTTTGCGATAGACGGGGGGCTGAGTGTGCCATTGCAAGGGGTTTTGGTGTGCGGGTGTGGGTGTAGAGGGGTGGTTGGGAGGTGGATGGGTATGGGTCTGAAGATGTGGGTTGTAGTTTGGGTGTGTGGATGGTATGGATGCAGAGGGGAAGATGAGAGGTAGGGATGTGGATGGGTGGGGGTGTGTGGGTAAAGATGGGTGATAGGGATGTTGATGGGTGTATGGGTGTTAGGGTTTCTATGAACATGTGTGTGGGGGTGGGGATGGGTTAATTTCATGTTTACGTCTGTCTGTAGTACGAGCAAACGCACGTGCTTGCTTATGCGCATTTGAGCGTATGTGTGTACATGTGTAAGTAGATGTGTGCGTGTTTGTGTAAGTGCGTGCTTGTGTACGATTGTGTGAGTGAATGTAGCGCATGTGCTTGTTTGTGCGCATGTGTGTATATCTATGTGTATGTGTAAGCGTTTGTGTGGGTAAATGCGACTGTGTGTGCGACCGTGCATGTGTGCATGTGTGTGGGCATTGCGGGCCGTGTGTGCATCAGAAATGATAAGTTGCCACATACACGCAAACAAGCGCGAAGAATCGAAGTTTGGAACTCATCAGTAAACGTCTAATCTAATTTGGAAAGAGTGGCAAGGCTTTTTCTTTTTATTCTTTTTATTCTTATTTTTCAAAAATTCATTTTCGCTTTTTTTTTTTCACTCCTCCGCCCACATCTCACTCTCTCTCTCCCTTTCACTTCTCATAAACATGATCTCTCTCTCTTTCTCTCTTCCTTACTCCCTTATTAATGACATTTACCTCATCACCAATAATATTTTTTTCAACCACACCATACATTCCCCCTCCTCCCACCCCTTACTCCGACTTCCCCCACCCCTTTCACCCCCTCCACCAGACCCCAACCCCTCACCCCTCATCCCTCCCTAACCCCCCCCCCCCTCCCCCACCCCCCTCACTCCTCGCTCGCGGGTGCAACCGGAGGGGGTTTACAGCCCCGCCTGAGAAATAGGACACACGGCCACCCAACTTCTCCAATAAACATTATTGATGGTGATTATTTCTGTCCTTGTTCATTACCCACGGCGAGAGACCCCCTCGACTGATGAGCGGGACTAATTCATGAGGAGGAGGAAGGAGGAAGGAGGAAGGAGGGAAATGAGGAGAGGGAGAGATGAGAGGAAGGAAAGTGGAAGGGGAGAGGAGGAGGTGGGGTGGTGGGGTGATGGGTGCGGTGGGGGTGGGGTGGGGGAGGGAGGTGTGAGAAAGAGAGAGCTAGAGGTAGAGAGGGAGGTATGGAAGGAAAGGATGTGGAGACGGTGGAGAAGATGTGGAGGAAGAAGTAAGAAAGAAGAGTAGGAAAGGGAGGTGTTAGAGGAGAGATGGAAGGAAAGAGAAAGAGTAGATGGTGAGGAGCTGGAAGAGGGAGGGGGGAGAAGGAGATCAGATGCGGGAAGTTGGAAAAGACGAGGAGGTGGAGGAGGAAAAGTGTGAGAGAGAGATGGAGGGAAGAGGGTGAAAGGATACGGCGAAGGGTGGTGGGAGTAATTCATGACCAGACGGAAGATGAAGGAACGAGGGAAATGAGGAAAGGGAAGGAAGGAAGATGATTGAGGAAGGAAAAGCAGGTGAAGAAAAGGGGAGAAGGGGAAGTACGAGGCAAAGATAAATAATGAGAGACAGAGAGATATAAACGAAAGAGAGAAAGAGAGAGAGAGAGAGAGAGAGAGAGAGAGAGAGAGAGAGAGAGAGAGAGAGAGAGAGAGAGAGAGAGAGAGAGAGAGAGAGAGAGAAAAAGAAAGAGAGAGAGAGAGAGAGAGAGAGAGAGAGAGAGAGAGAGAGAGAGAGAGAGAGAGAGAGAGATGGAGATGAAGAAAAGAAAAGAAAAGATGCTGAATGGTGACTAAGGAGAAGGAGAGAGAGAAATAAAAGAAAAGAAAGAAAATGAAAGAAGGAGAGACCGAAGAGGAATAGGTAGAGGCGCCAGTAGGAGGGATAAAAGAAACAATGAGGGAATGAGGAGGAGGGAAGGAAAATGACACACGAGACTAATTAAGAAGAAAAGGGAGGGCAAAAAAGAAGAAAAAAAAAATTGGAGAGAGGAAGGAAGTAGAATGGATGGAGAGGAAAGAGGAGGAAAAAGGGATAATAGAAGAACACGGGAAGGAGGAAGGGCGATGGTTAGGTGAGAGAGAAAAAGGATGACCACAGGGCTAATTCATGAGGAAACGTAAGGTGAAGGAAAGAAGGGTATTGAAGGAAGAGAGTGTGAGGGCGGGGAGAGGATAAATGCTCGGAGGAGATGGAAGAGGATAAGAGGTAAGAAATAGATGGAAAGAGGAGTGTGGGGGGGGGGTGAGTGGAGAAAGTGATAGGGGGAGGGCGAGTAGAGGGGGTGGGAAGGGGAGAGGCAGGAGAGTGGGTACTAGGGGGAGGGGGAGTAGATGAGGGGATATAGAGAGGGGGAGTAAAGATGGTGAGAGAGGGAGGGGTAAAAGGAAATGGAGAAACTATCAGAATGAGGTAAAAAGATAGAGGGAAGGGAGGTAGATCAGCAGAAGGGAGAAATAGACAGGATTGGAATATGGTGGAGCGAAAAAGGGAGAGATCGAAGGATAAATGAGAAAAGTGAAGTGAAGGGAAGGATGGCGATGAAGTAAGAGAAAAAGATAAAGAGAGAGAGGAATAAGTTAGTGAGAGAGTGGGTGGGTGAGGGAGTGAGAGAGAGAGAGAGAGAAAGAGAGACAGAGAGATAGAGATAGATAGATAGATAAATAGAGAGCACAGTGTCACGAGAGAAAGAGAGGAGCAAAGGAGATGCCATGTACTAAGACATCATTTGAAAACTAAAAAAACTTTTTTTTTTAATTGCGGTTTTCTTAAAAGTTACAAACGCGTTCTTAATTACATTCGTGGGAAGGAGAGGGCGGTAGAAAGGGGGTTAGGGTGAGGAGCGAGAATGAGAGAGAAAGAGAGAGAGAGAGAGAGAGAGAGAGAGAGAGAGAGAGAGAGAGAGAGAGAGAGAGAGAGAGAGAGAGAGAGAGAGAGAGAGAGAGAGAGAGAGAGAGAGAGAGAGAGAGAGAGAGAGAGAGAGAGAGAGAGAGAGAGAGAGAGAGAGAGAGAGAGAGAGAGAGAGAGAGAGAGAGAGAGAGAGAAAGAGAGGGGGAGAGAGAAAGAGAGAGAAAGAAAGAGAGAGAGAAAGAAAGAGAGAGAGAGTGAGAGAAGGATAGAGAAAAAGAAAGAGAAAGATATAATAAAAAAGAAAGTCAGACATTCAGACAGACAGAAAGCAAGAAAGAGAGAGAGAGAGAGAGAGAGAGAGAGAGAGAGAGAGAGAGAGAGAGAGAGAGAGAGAGAGAGAGAGAGAGAGAGAGAGAGAGAGAGAAAGAGAGAGAGAAAGAAAGAGAGAGAGAGGGAGAGAGAAAGAGAGAGAGAGAGAGAGAAAGAAAGAGAGAGAGAATGAGAGAAGGATAGAGAAAAAGAAAGAGAAAGATATAGTAAAAAAAAAAAAGTCAGACATTCAGACAGACAGAAAGCAAGAAAGAGAGAGAGAGAGAGAGAGAGAGAGAGAGAGAGAGAGAGAGAGAGAGAGAGAGAGAGAGAGAAGAGAGAGAGAGTCAAAGAGAGAAAGAAAGAGAGACAGAGCGAAAGAGAGAAAATCCAGCAGCTCTCGGAAGGATCGGAAATTCATCGTGAAGAGAGCGAATTCATGTTCTCTCAGACAGGCTCGTTCCTTTGCCTAAGCACCGGCCAACACAGCTTGTATTCGCTCCTATGAACAGATTTCGCAGGAGAAAGTTTCGGCAACAGATTTTACGATAGGAAAGAGAAACCCGTTTATGGTGTTTTATTTGTTGTATTTCTTGCTCTCAGCCTGGGATCATTTTATTTCGTTTTGATTTTGTTTTTAATTGTTTTATCTTTTTATATTCTATTTGTATTGGTGTGATTTCTGGTATTATTGTTATTAATTTTCAAGATGATTATTAATAAGATTATTTGTTTTTGCTGATAATTTTAACATCATAATTATCGGATATGAATGATGAGATAACACGATTAAATCTTTATATATCTGCATATTTTTTTCTTTTTAGAATCTTTTTCTTGAATCCAATTACTCATTAACGATATTATTTTCCATCTTTGTATAAGATTATATACATTCCTTAATTTAACAATCAACATGCTTACCTATGATCTAATTAACATTTAATATGCATATCTACCTTTTATATTTCTATCTGTCTATCTATCTAAACATTACATTCATTCATTAAACAAATATTTCAAAAACTTGAATATCTACATAAGAACTCACATTCATTCATTCATCCCTTTATTTACATGTCTATTCACCTATCGCAATCATCTGTCATGCCTTCAAATCAACTCTGTGACATGGAAGTGTATCACTTAATTTCTAATATCTAAAAATCGCCCGATTCTATTCATCGCAATTTCATAATCATTAAAGCTCAGAGTAAAGCAATTTAAACCTATTTATCTCGCAGGCATGACTCTTTTGAAGTTCAAATAGATACACGGATCCTTTGATGCAATAGATAGCCAAATGTGATTAATGTGGATTAGCTTCATCAAAGACCTAGATTTCGAAGTACATACATACATACATACATACGTATATATATATATATATATATATATATATATATATATATATATATATATATATATATATATATATATATACATACCTACAGTCCTAACAATTTAACTTCCAATGAGATGAAAGAAATACTTTGCAAGAGGTAAAGTAGAAGTAAATGACCTCTGCCACCCCATAATTCCTGACGACCTCGTTTACCACTAGATTTTTGTCCTCCACGACCAACTACCAGGTAGGGGCACCACCGCCACCTTTCCTCATTACCACACAACAATCCGACTCCAAATTAAGACACATAAGCTACGTTTAGTTGGCGATTTATTTCATGATAGAAAGAAAGCGAACACTTGCCTGCGTCATGCAAAGCTGAAAATTCATGAGAAAAAGAAAGAGCAAAGGAGACAGGACAGAGGCTTTAGGAATGCCCATTGTTCATAGAAAAATAGTAAGTCCCCCTTTTTTTTGTGTATATATTAATTGAGAGATAAAAAAATATATCCTATGAATTTGAGCTGAGGTTGTCATGTTTCAGCACATTTCATCGTTCTTATAATTCATTATTACGAACAGCTATTCTGGCACGGTTTTGTGTGATGAGGAATTTTCCATGGGATGACAAGGAAAATCAAACGCTTCAACGAGTCATGTGTTTTAGCTGCAATGGAACATGGTCTGCCATAGCAAAGTTTAGAAAAGGGCTTGTTAGATGTAAAGATAACAATAAGATTGATAACAGTGATGATGAGGATGATGTTATGATGATGATGATGTTATGATGATGATGATGATGATTATGGTTATAATGATAAGGATAACAGTAATTATAATAATAACAATAATAATGATAATGATAATAATATCATTGATGATAGTGATGATGATGATGATAGTAATGATGATAATAATAAGGATAATGATAATAATAATAATGATAACGATAATGATAACAACAACAGCAGCAATATTGATAATAATAAGGATGATAATGATAATAATAATAATAGTTATAATAATGATGATGATAAAAATAATTACAATAATAATGATAATGATAAAAGTATAACAATATAGAGAATGATCATAATTACATTGATGATAACTAAAACAACACCAATAATAATAGTGATAATAGCTGATAATAACTATATGAAATGTCACTACCGTAGCCAGATCTTATCATTCGTGCTCAAATATTGTGTAACCATCATCTATGAGCACATTCTTATTCAAAAATCATCTTTTAAAATTTCTCTTGAGTATCAGGCCTATGTATAAATAAAAAATAAAGAAAAAAAATGAGAATTGTGCTTCCAACAAAATTCATAGCAGTAGCAAAAACAGGCATGAGAATCTCATGGATATGAATATGAAAAATATAAACATAAAATCAGTATTCCGTTTTCTTTTGATCTTTCACTCACAGGGATAACTCAACAGAAATGCTTAACGTTTTTTTTTCAGCTAGGTGTTGGAGTGACAATGCGATTAACATACGTCACGGATACACTATTTTCTTTTTTTTTCTTTTTTGCTTTAATTCTAGATTTATTTGATTGAATTTATTGTTTAAATGAATTATATATATATTATGGTTATCGTAATTATTGTCATTTCTATCATTATTATTGTTATTGCTATTGTTGTATTTAATTATCATTATTATTGTCATTATCATCATTGTTATCATGTTTTGTTCCTAACCGTGCCGTCTTCTGAAGGAATGCTGTCCTTACGCTAACACCCAATCTCTCAAACCACTT
>BOPN01002407.1:143908-148908 GCA_017312705.2 Penaeus japonicus
GGTCGGTTCAAGTTTTATGATTATTTCTTAGGTACAAACAGTTTCGGTGGTGACCTGAGAGGGGGAGAGGGGGGAGGGGGAAGGAAAGGGTGGGTGGGTAGTCTGCAATTGCAACAGTAGCTTCTCATCCTCTCCTTTCTCCATCTACCCCCCCCCTACCCTCAACGGCACCCACCCTTCACCCCTTGCCTCCTCTCCCTCCTTTCCTCTTGCCTTCCCTCCCCTCCCCTCCCCTCTACCCCCCTTCGGCTCACCCCCTTCCCATTCCCTCCAAATGTTCAGTACGTACTAGACTGCAGGCTATGTTGCAGCTACTGTCAGCACAACTACTATCATCTTGCAGACACGTCGGTTGAGGTCAGCGGTAACGGGCGGTGACCAGAACGCAGTCAGTGGAAACACCATCTGCATAATATCATATCCGCCCTCCTCCTCTTCCTCTCCTCTCCTCCTCAACTTCATCGTCCCCCCTCTCTCTATGCCTCCTCCATCCCCCTCTTTCTCCTTCCTCCTCCCTCCCCCTATTTCTCCTTTCTCCTCACCCCCCCCTCTTTCTCCTTCCTCCTCCCTCTCCCTCTTTCTCCTTCCTCCTCCCTCTCCCTCTTCCTCTCCCTCCTTCTTCTCCGCCTCCCCCTCCGCCTCCCCCTCTCCCTCCTCTCAGACTTCCCTTTCGCATTCCCCCCTTTGGCTCGACCCCTTCATCACACCCTTTCTGCCTTTTTGTTGCTCCATCAACTCTTCCTTCCTCTTCTCCTCCTCTCCCCTTCCTTCCTCTTCTCCTCTTCCCCCTTCCTTCCTCTCTTTCCCCTCTCCCCTTCTCCCTCTCATTCCCCTCTCCCCTTCCTCCCTTTCCTTCCCATCTCCCCTTCCTCCCTCTCTTTCATCTTCCTCCTTCCTCCCTTTCCTTCCCCACTCCCCTTCCTCTTTCTCATTCCCCTCTCCCTCTCCTCCTCTCACTACTCTCTCCACCTCCTCCCTCTCATTCCCCTTTCCCCTTCCTCCCTTTCCTTCCCCTCTTTCCGCCCCTTCTCCCCTTCCTCCCTATCCTTCCCTTCTCCCTTTCCTCTCTCTTTTCCCTCCCGCCTCTTCCTTCCTTTCATTCCCCTCTCCGTCTCCTCCTTCTCTTTCCCCTCTCCCATTCTCCCCTCTCCTCTCATCCTCCCTCTCCTTCCTCTCTCCCCTTTCTCCACCCCTTTCCTTTCTCCCCTTCCTCCCCCCCCCCCTTCCTTTCTCCCTTCCTTCCGCTCTTTCCCCATCCTCCCTCTTCTCCCCCTCCCCCCCCTCTGCCTTTCCTCCTCTTTCTCTATGACACGTTACTTCTCAATCCTCTTCTTGTCGTTGTATATTACTTCACCATCTTCTTCTCCTCTATTTCCCAACCCGTCTATTCTCCTTTCATACTCCTTTCCCTTACCCTTATTCGTCCTTCTAACTATCCCTCAACTACCCCTTCCTCTAGCTCTTTACCTTTCCTATCCCTTTCCCCCCTATCCCGCTGTTCCCCTCCCGTTTGCTTTATCCCCTCCCCTGTTTCCCACACGTCTTCCCCACCATACCTCCGTATCCCCTTTCCTTTCCATTATAACTTATTTCTCCTTCCTTACACTTTACTTACCCTTTCTTCCTTTTCTCCCTCTTCTCTTCTATCCCCCTCTATCTCTCTTAATTTTCCTCCCTTTTCCCAATCCACTTCCATTTCCCTCTCCCTCTTTCCTTTATTCTCTTCCATTTACCTCTTCCTCTCTCTCCGATCTTCTTCCATTTGCTTCTCTCTCTTACTTTCTTCCAGCCTGTCTCCTTCCATTTTGCCCTTTTCTCGAATCCTTTTCTTTTTCCCTCCCCACATCCCCTGTTACCTTCCTTCTCCCTATCCGCCTATCCTTTCATGTTTCCTATCTCCCCTCCCCTCCATCCCCCTCCTTGTTTTCCTATCCTCCATCTGTGTCCTCCATTCCCTCTTTTCCTTTTCTCCTCTCCCCTTTTCTTTCGTCTCTCCTTCCCCATCCTTTACCCCTGTCCCCTTCCTTCTTATCCTCTCCCTTATCCCCTTTTATCTCCCTCTGACTAGTTTCTCCCCATCCCCCTTCCCCCTGTCCTCTCTTTCCCCTCCTCACCCCTCTCCATTGCTATCCAAACCGGCTATCCAAACCTGTGTCTTGCCACAATCGGAAATGTTTTCGGATTACACTTCATGATAGATAAAAAAGAGGGATAAAAATGAGTGACAGTTGAACGAGGACAAACACCGTAGATGGATGGAGATGAATAGATAGATAGATTGATAGATTGTTGGATAGATATGGAAGTGGTAAGATAGATAATTACTGCATATATAAAGACGGACAAAGGGACAGATGGATGAACTGATCGATATGTAGATAGATGGAGCAATGCGTCAGCTGATAAATCAATCGAGGTGTAGGTAGGCCAGGGAGTCAAATATAGAAATGGAGAAACATATAGATACAAATAAATAATTGTATACGGAAATATATCTAAAAAATATATGATAATTCGGTAGATCGATAGATGCCGTAGGTAAGTCAAACAATCAAATTGAAAGATAGAAAAATACAAATATAACATAAACGATATAGATAGATAGGTCAGACTATCAAATTGAAAGTCAGAAAAATGTACACAAATAGATAAGAGTATCAATAAATACAGTTAGGTATATAAGTTGATTGATTGATCGCTATATATGTAGGTTAGACGATCATCTAAGAAAGTTAGAGAAATATAGAAAATAAACTTAAAAATACACGTAAATAGTTATCATATACAAAGCTTGGTAAATCGAGGCAAATCAGACAGTCAGAATGATACTCAAACATAAAGATAGTTAAGCACATCATTAAAAAGACAGACATATATCTGAAGAGAGCCAGATAGACCATCAGTCACACAAAGAAAAATCAAGTTGGCGGGAGACGGACAATGACACCGACAGACAAAGAGACAAAGGAACACCCGGCGAAAAATGAAGGAAAGGAAGAAAAGAAGAAAGTGAGAACGACAAAGACAGACAGATAAAAGAGAGAGAGAGAATGAGAAAGAGAGAGAAAGAGAGAGAGAGAGAGAGAGAGAGAGAGAGAGAGAGAGAGAGAGAGAGAGAGAGAGAGAGAGAGAGAGAGAGAGAGAGAGAGAGAGAGAGAGAGAGAGAGAGGGAGTGAAAGCGGAAGGAAGAGAGAGAGAGAGAGAGAGAGAGAGAGAGAGAGAGAGAGAGAGAGAGAGAGAGAGAGAGAGAGAGAGAGAGAGAGAGAGAGAGAGAGAGAGAGAGAGAGAGAGAGAGAGAGAGAGAGAGAGAGAGAGAGAGAGAGAGAGAGAGAGAGAGAGAAAGCGGAAGGAAGAGAGAGAGAGAGAGAGAGAGATCGGACGTAGGAGAGAGAGAGAAAGAGCAAGAGAAAGAGAGAGAGAACGGGAGTAAAAGAGAGAGAGAGAAGGAGAGAGAGCGAGAAAAAGAAAGAGAGACATCGAGAGACAAAAAGAAAGAGATCAAGAGACAGAACCGGAGAAAGAGAAAGCGAGAAAAAGTACCCAAGCCCCAAGGAGCGGCGCAAAAGCAAGGGCGACAGCAGAGATCAGAATAAAGTGTGATATACATGACGCGGCGCCGAGGTGGGATCAGGCCGGGAGAGCCATTAAGCCTCTCATCATCTGAGGAGAGCGGAGGACCAGATCCGGCCCTGAGGGACAGGCCAAGGTGCGGAGGGACGGAGGGGCATCATGGGAGAGGCGGACGGAGGGGCTAAGGGAGGGAGGGACGGAGGGGCATCATGGGAGGGATGGACGGAGGGGCTAAGGGAGGGAGGGACGGAGGGACTAAAGGAGGGAGGGACGTAGGGGCATCATGAGAAAGGCGGACGGAGGGACTAAAGGAGGGAGGGAGGGAGGGACGGAGGGGCATCATGAGAGGGGCGGAAGGAGGGGCTACGGGAGGGAGGGACGGAGGGACAACGGGAGGGAAGGACAGAGAGGCTACGGGAGGGAAGGAAGGAGGGGCTAAAGGAGGGAGGGACGGAGGGGCATCATGAGAGGGGCGGAAGGAGGGGCTAAAGGAGGGAAGGACAGAGGGACTACGGGAGGGAAGTAAGGAGGGGCTAAAGGAGGGGAAAGACGGATGGGGCTTAGGGAGGGAGGGACGGAGGAGCTAAGGGAGGGAGGAATGGAGGGGTAAAGGAAGAACAAGTGATGGAAGGTCGAAGGAATAGAGGGACAAGGGAGGAAGAGAAGGAGGAACGAAATGAAGGAAGGTTAAAGGGAGGGACGAAGAAACAGAGGGGCAAGAAATGGAAGGGTGAGGGGAAGGTATAGAGATGGAGAAACGACGGAACAAAGAGGTAAGGGAGGGGGGGAAGGGTAAGGGACGGAAGAACAGAGGGACGGAGAGACGAAGGCCAAGGGATGGAAGGAAGTGAGGGACGGAAGGACGAAGAAGGGGGGAATTGAGGGCAAAAGGAAGGAAGGATGAGAAACAAAGAGACTGAGAGACGCAGAGACGAAAGCCAAGGGACATAGGGACGAAGGGACGAAATAAAGTGAAGCAGCGGAGAGCAAAGGGACGAGGGAATGAGGGACAGAGAAGGCCAAAGAATAAAAGAACAAGGAAAGGAAGGTAAAAAGAAGGAGAACTGGAAGGGAACTTATCCCATGAAGTTGGAAAAGGTCGGAGGAATGACAAAAAATGCGGGGGTGAGGGGAGGCGTAAGTATGGAGGGGGGGGGGGGGAGCAAGGGCAAAGCTTGTCGTGGGGGGGGGGGGGGGGGGAGAGGGGCAGGTTATGTGGTATATCATACCTGATCTAGGGTTGTAGGAGAGTTTAGAGGAAATTAGAAGGCTTAACTAGAATGCTTGTTGTATAACTCTTATTTGCGCCCCGGCTTTATAAACTATTTCATTCATAATACCTTCTCCTTTCCTCGCACTCCTTTATATATATATATATATATATATATATATATATATATATATATATATATATATATATATATATATAT
>BOPN01002407.1:173908-176408 GCA_017312705.2 Penaeus japonicus
CATCTCTGTTCCTGCCACTTTGTCGAGATTTATTGTTCATGTTTTCGGTTAATTGGTAGTAATGATACTAACAAATGATATTAAAAGTGATAATAATAATAACAACGCAATATCAGATTTAGTTGTTAACTTTTAAAAAGCTTTGGAAGTTCTTCAGCGAAAGAATCAAAATACGTAATTAGTGTTCAACTGGTAATCAACACGTAACATATATTTTTGGGACAAGTTGTTATGACTTATCCCGAATAACACGTTGAATTTTACTGCCATTTTGCATACTGCGTTTTGTTGTTTGGTGATAGTGCCCCTATTTCACTGTATTATTATTGTTGTGTTATCTTTTAAATTAATACAATTTATGTGGGATCTTCTTTTCATACTTTGTTTCTACTGTTCTTGATATTATAGTAATTATCCTTAATATCAATAGGTAGTGGAAGAAACATAATCATCAGTAATTATAGTCCCATTATATATCCCTCTCAGTAAAATATTAACCCAATAATCACTAATACCAGCAAAATCCATCTCCCACAAACTTTGACAAGTTAATAATCATTCCCATATATTTATCTTTAGACTGAACGAATGTCACCAAAACAAAATTACAAAATATGTTTTGTAAAACTCATAACCTCATATTCAGCTTCATAGTCCCGTGTGTTTCGAAAATGCAGTTCGAATGCGTGTTATGAGGGGCACTGTGTTGCTGATGGCCTATTGATGTTCTGATGGTGTGTTTGAGTGTATCTGATAGTGTCTTTATGTGGGTGATTACGTATTCAAGAAAGGTCTGATGGTGCGCAAAAATGTGATTCATAATGTGTTATGGTGTAATTTAATGGTTCATTGGATTGTTTTTTGTTTTTTTTTTTGGGGGGGGGTAAGGGGTCTTGGGAGATGTATTGATTTTGAGTAGCTTAATGTGTTTTTATTTAATCCTTTATTCAATAAATGACTTTAAAACAGCTTGTGAATACATCGAGATAACCTTATGTTTCCTTTATATCCTCAATAAAAGGCTTTATAAATATGAATACATCCCATGATATAACAAACTCGCAAAAACAATCTCTCAGTTATTTCTCTTTCTTTCTTTTATTTCCAGAAAGATATCAATTTCACACTAAATCAGACTCAACCACAATATCATAAAAAATCGTGAGTAATGTCACCCTAAGAGAGTCGGAACCCGGATGTTGTGATGTCGTGTCAACGCAACCAAGGTAAACATAGGAAGAGGAGGAGGAGGAAGAGGAGGAGGAGAGTAAGAGGAGGAGAGTAAGAGGAGGAGGAGGAAGAGTAAAAGGAGGAGGAGGAGAGTAAGAGGAGGAAGAGAAGGGGAGGAGGAGTAAGAGGGGAAAGAGAAGGGAGAGGAGTAGGAGTAGGAGTAGGAGGTGGAGGAGGAGAAGATGAAGCAAGTGTAGAAGGAAGAGGGAAAGAAGGAGGAGGAGGATGAAGGGGAGGAGGAAGAGGAAAGGGAGGAGGAAGAGAAGGAGAAAGAAGGGAAAGAGAAGTAGGAGATGGAGGAGGGCGAGAAAGAGGATATCAGAGGGGGTTAAGAGGGAAATTGAGGGAGGTTACCGGGGAGAGAAAAGGTGTGTGTGTGTGTGTGTGGGGGGGGGGGGGTTAGTGACAGAGGTTGTATATAGGAGGGGAGGAGTTTACTAGGGAAGAAGGGGAAGGAGGGGGAGGACGGAGAGGAGGGGTGGAGAGAAGGAAAAGGGGAGGGGGGGGGGCTAGGATGTCCTGCGTGACAAAATCTTCCGCAAGAATTTAATCCTTCGTGTTGTGGTGCGTGAGTTTCAGAGCGGGTTGGGGTGTTGGGGGTGGGGGGGGATCGGCGAGGAAGGCGCATGTGATTAGGGGGGGGGGGGGGAGATTCGTTCGTGCTTTTATACGAATCTCATTTTTTGTCAATTGCAAATAGTTATTGCTGATCATCATCACAATTATCCTCCTTTTCATCCTTTATCATCATGATCATTATCATTATCACTATTGTTATCATTATAATTATCTTTTCTGTTACTATCTTCATCAGTAATATCAACATTATCATCATTATCATTACTTATATCATCATTACTGCTAATAATATATGATAATGATAATAGGAACAAGAATTATTGATATTACTGCTATCATTTTCAGCTTTACTATTGTTATTGCATATCATTACCATTACTATCATTATCATTATCATCATAATGAATCTTATAATTATAATTAATTGCATGTTTACTTTTATCATTATCATTGTTGCTATTACTATTACTGTTATTATCATTATAAACATCACTGTTTTTATCATTGTGTTATCATTAAACTATTATCGTTGCAATTATGATTACCATTATTATTGTCATTACGTTTCATCATTATCATCTTTATTATGCATACTATTAACATGATTATCATTATTGTTATTATCTTTATCATGACCATTACCATTATTGTTGTCATCTTTATTATAACCATTATCATTATTACTATCATC
>BOPN01002407.1:198908-201408 GCA_017312705.2 Penaeus japonicus
TTGAATGACTGAACGAGGTGATAGATAGATAGATAGACAGAGGCTCTCTCTGCCTCGAGGGTAAGTCTGTACAAGTGTTAACAGTGTATAGGCGGCGGAAGGTAAGATGAATATTTCAACTCTTTTTTCTTATTTTAAAATTAGATTAGATTAGGTCTTGTGAGTAGGAACTGCTATTTCCTGGAGGAGTTAGGTATCGATACTCAGGTCATCAGGAGGAGACTCGAAGTGAATCAGATTCGGTTCAATTCAGTGAAACTTGTCCGGAATATCACTAGGTTTTCCAGCTTCTATGGGTTATAAACCTCTTCACCAGTAGCAGCACTGTCCGTCTAAGGTGTGTGTTCAGGGGTACCAGAATAATTCTATTGAATTGCACTGTTATTACTTCTGTTCTAGAATCCGGGGAAAGGAGATAGCTTTATTGGGCTTGATAATTTTCGATCATCTTAAAACATAGACAATGATCTTAGTTGACACAATTATGATTATCTCAGACGTTCGTTCCTAAGATTGGAAATAACAGCAATCAGGGCAACGAAAGCTTAGTCCATGATCTGAAGTCTCTGGGTCCAGCTTCTCTACGCCTCCTAGTCATTGATCTCATGACAAAGAGCTTTGCCTTGGTACAGACTTTCGGGAAGTGAGCCTCTGACTGAACAATTTCCTTAAGTACTGAAAGACCGGCACCACTCTGAACTAAGGGTTGTCCTATTCAGAAGTGGTTGGCTTAGAAACTAGACCTAGAACTTGGAAAACTTGATCCTAAAATAATGCTTTACGTAGAAAGATGTTCATCCGTTTCTCTTCTTCATCATGGCCACCAAAATGGAGAGAGGAATTGCCAGCTCGAAGGCCATCTTCAAGTCCAAACGACAACTGCACCAACGCTACTCAGGAGAATTGTGGCAAAACTGTGCATCGTCCTCATGCATTCAGTGAACCCATGCTGATTTTAAATAGGGATTCCTTTTTTCAGTGGAGCCATTATAGCATCATATTCTGTTTCACTTAAACATCTAAGGAGATATGTGATAATGTCAGAAACATCACTGTTAATACCATTACTATTACTGTTAGTGATAATGATGATAATAATGGCCATGATTATAACGTTATATGAGTAGCCATGTCATTAAGATTATAATTAATATAAATATCAACATTAACATTGGATATCAATATCCATTCTACGTCCCCAATCCTCCCATTCCATATTCAATGTTTTCTTCCTCATCCTCTCCCCAAACCCACCCACTAACTCAACTCATCTCCCCCACTCGACCTAACCCACCCACCCACTGAACCCACCTATTCTGCTCCTCCCCCCTCGATCCAACCCACCCGCCAACCCACTCAACTCACCTACACACTCAACCCACCTACTCTCTTCCTCGCCCCTCGACCCAACCCACCCGCCCACCCGCCCACCCACCCAACCCACCTACCCACCCAACCCACCTATCCATTCAACCCACTTACTCTCCTCCTCCTTTCCCTTCGACCCAACCCACCCACCCACTGAACCCACCCATTCTGCTCCTCCCCCCTCGACCCAACCCACCCGCCAACCCACTCAACTCACCTACCCACTCAACCCACCTACTCTCTTCCTCGCCCCTCGACCCAACCCACCCGCCCAACCCACCTACCCACCCAACCCACCTATCCATTCAACCCACTTACTCTCCTCCTCCTTTCCCTTCGACCCAACCCACCCACCCACTGAACCCACCCATTCTGCTCCTCCCCCCTCTACCCAACCCACCCGCCAACCCACTCAACTCACCTACCCACTCAACCCACCTACTCTCTTCCTCGCCCCTCGACTCAACCCACCCACCCACCCACCCACCCACTCTACCCACTTGCCCACTCAACCCACCTATTCTCCTCCTCCCCTCTCGACCCACCCCACCTACCCACTGAACCCGCCAACTCTCCTCCTCCCCCACTCAACCCACCCACCCTTTCCACCAAATTACTCACCCTGCCCTCCCTTTTCACCATCTCCCTCTACTCCACCAGTCAACCGACCCCAAACCACCCACCTTACCCACCCCCACCCACCTTATAGAACCCTTCCTCTCTACCCCCCCCTCCTCTCCCTCCCCCCATCCCGCCCCTCTCCACCCCCACGCCCTCCCCATACCCCCCCCCCACACCCCACACCCCCTCCCGTTCCCCCAAGAGACACGTATATCAATCTAGACAATGTTGACAGATCTCAAAGCAAGTTGATTAAAACTAGGAAAGTGTCGGAGGCGATTTCCAAAAGTTTTAATTAAGAGAACCAAAATGAGGATATTCATCGGGATTACGGGATTTGATCGTTCGTGGCCACGATCGGTTTCGTCGCGTTTCGTTAGTGCGATCGACGTTGGTTGAGACGTTGGTGGGATGGAGGTTGTTGGTATGACTTTTGTTTCGTTAATCTTTTGTGTTTTTTTTTTTTTTTTTTGTGTGTGTTTTCGTTGAGATTTGTCTGTTTTTTTTCCGT
>BOPN01002408.1:5000-7500 GCA_017312705.2 Penaeus japonicus
AGACCTCGAATGTTGTTCTAGAAACACACAGGGCAACACCTCATTAGGTCGTGTTGCAAAACGAATTTGCATTCAAATACAAACACACACGCACATTAACAAGTATACACATACCCTGACACACACACCGACACAGACAACACACACACACACAAACGTGCGCAAGTACACACACGCATATATATATATATATATATATATATATATATATATATATATATATATATATATATAGATATAGATATAGATATATAGATATATAGATATATGTATATATATGTATATATATACATATATATATACACATATACATATGTATTTATTTATATATATATATATGTATATATATACATACATACATATATATATATATATATATATATATATATATATATATATACATATATATATACATACACACACACACACATACACACAAATCACTAGAAAAACGTTCACAGGTACACAAGTCTGTGCACTTTTCCGTTGCTCCCGTCTTATTCCTCTCTCCGTCTATGTTCATGCATCTGGAGTCCTTCCGCCACAGGACTCGTCCCTCCTTCCGCTCGTCGGCCGCACCTTGCGAGGACGGGCGGCCTTCGAGGCTTAGTCACTGGGTCGCTCGCTCACCCCTGGCACGGCGGGTTCCCTTCCGGCGGAGGCTGGCCGCTTTTTCTCCCTCTTTGCTCGCACTTGCACGCCGGCCCAATGCAGAACCTAATGAGTCGCTCTCTTACTTATTCTGTATTTGTGTTGTCGTTCCACACTGTGTGTGTGTGTGTGTGTGTATGTTTTTGTGTGTGTGTGTGTGTATGTATATTTTTGTATATATACATATATATATATATATTTATTTATATATACATATATATATATATATATATATATATATATATATATATATATATATATATATATATATATGTGTGTGTGTTTTCTGTAGGCTTTCCGTTTTCGACCTTAAGCTCAACCAAAAAGGCTCTGACAGTGCAGTAGGATTTCTCCCGCGACGTCTTCTCGAGGCTCCTCTGTGGGAGTCAGAGCCTCTCCTCACCGGATCCATGAGGCTCCTCTGTGGGAGTCAGAGCAGGCTCCTCACCGGATCCATGAGGCTCCTCTGTGGGAGTCAGAGCAGGCTCCTCACCGGATCCATGAGGCTCCTCTGTGGGAGTCAGAGCAGGCTCCTCACCGGATCCATAAGGCTCCTCTGTGGGAGTCAGAACAATCTCCTCACCGGATCCATGAGGCTCCTCTGTGGGAGTCAGAGCAGTCTCCTCACCGGATCCATGAGGCTCCCCATGTGGGAGTCAGAGCAGGCTCCTCACCGGATCCATGAGGCTCCTCTGTGGGAGTCAGAGCAGTCTCCTCACCGGATCCATGGGCTCCCCCATGTGGGAGTCAGAGCAGGCTCCTCACCGGATCCATGAGGCTCCTCTGTGGGAGTCAGAGCAGTCTCCTCACCGGATCCATGAGGCTCCTCCATTGGCTGCAGTCGCCGTGGGATCCTCACCGGATCCATGAGGCTCCTCCGTGGCTGCAGTCGCCGCGGGATCCTCACCGGATCCATGAGGCTCCTCCGTGGCTGCAGTCGTCGTGGGATCCTCACCGGATCCCGGGGCTCCCTCCTCACGCGGCCGCCTCTCCTGCTTCGCTCAGGGTGGCGTCTTCCTCGACAAACGTCACCTCAAAAGTCCCGTCCGCGTTGAACTGGAGAATTGCGCCAATGAAGAAGCGCACGCCTAGAATAGGATGGCTGTATCCCTGCACGGTTACGTCTGGCTTGACAGCGTATTCGCAGTTACGCTGTTCGTGACCGAATGCCTTAATGCACACGTTGGAAGCCGTGAATGGAATGGGTGCTATGTAGCCGTTTCCTACGATGTAATAATTGTCTTCCTCCTACAGGGACAAGTTGAGTTCCTTCGCCAGCCCAAGGGTGCCGGTTATAAAGAATTCAGAGCCCGTGTCAATCTCAACTTCGACGTCTTTGCCCTCAATGTTCACTATTGCCTTTGGCATGTCCACATGGTTATCGTTGTCAAGATCACGGAAAGTCAGTAAACCTTTTTTTAGATCTATGATACAAGAATAAACTGATAGAATATCACGACCCAGCAAGCAACAGTTCGAGTCAATGATCATGAACTCCGTTGTGAATTCCATTTCATCGATCTTAATTGGCGTTACGAGATATCCCAGTCTATGGGATGCTGTTCCGGTGTAGGGCTTCAGGTCTTCCTTTTGAAATCCTAAGCGTGTCATCTAGTCGGCGGTAATGGCACTCATGCTGGCACCGGTGTCAATCACAAAGGGGACATCCTTTCCATTTATCTCAGCCAATATGTGCGGAAGAATCGATCCCGGAAGTACGACTATGGTGCTAATGTCTTCCATCGCTGCAGAAATTCGTTTGCAAGAGTAGCTCGCCTTACCTTGTGTTTCAGATAAAGAGGTTGCAATCTCCTACGCTTTGTTGCCACAGAATCGCTTGTTGAAATTC
>BOPN01002408.1:15000-17500 GCA_017312705.2 Penaeus japonicus
TCTGTGGGAGTCAGAGCAGGCTCCTCACCGGATCCATGAGGCTCCTCTGTGGGAGTCAGAGCAGGCTCCTCACCGGATCCATGAGGCTCCTCCGTGGCTGCAGTCGCCGTGGGATCCTCACCGGATCCATGAGGCTCCTCCGTGGCTGCAGTCGCCGCGGGATCCTCACCGGATCCATGAGGCTCCTCCGTGGCTGCAGTCGCCGTGGGATCCTCACCGGATCCCCGAGGCTCCTCCTCGCACGCGGCCGCCTCTCCTGCTTCGCTCAGGGTGGCGTCTTCCTCGACAAACGTCACCTCAAAAGTCCCGTCCGCGTTGAACTGGAGAATTGCGCCAATGAAGAAGTACACTCCGAGAGTAGGGTAGCTGTATCCCTGCACGGTTACGTCTGGCTTGACAACGTATTCGCAGTCACGCTGTTCGTGACCGAATGCCTTAACGCACACGTTGGGAGCTGTGAATGGAATGGGTGCTATGTAGCCGTTTCCTTCGACGTGATAATTAGTTTCCTCCTTCAGGGACAAGTTGAGTTCCTTCGCCAGCCCAAGGGTGCCGGACAAAATTAATTCAGAGCCCGTATCAATCTTAACTTCGACGTCTTTGCCCTCAATGTTCACTATTGCCTTTGGCATGTCCACATGGTTATCGTTGTCTAGATCACGGAAAGTCAGCAAACCTTTTTTTAGATCTATGATACAAGAATAAACTGATAGAATATCACGACCCAGCAAGCAACAGCTCGAGTCAATGATCATGAACTCCGTTGTGAATTCCATTTCATCGATCTTAATTGGCGTTACGAGAAATCCCAGTATATAGGATCTTGTTCCGGTGTAGGGCTTCAGGTCTTCCTTTTGAAATCCTAAGCGTGTCATCTAGTCGGCGGTAATGACACTCATGCTGGCACCGGTGTCAATCACAAAGGGGACATCCTTTCCATTTATCTCAGCCAATATGTGCGGAAGAATCGATCCCGGAAGTACGACTATGGTGCTAATGTCTTCCATTTCTGCAGGAATTCGTTTGCAAGAGTAGCTCTCCTTGCCTTGTGTTGCAGATAATAAGGTTGCAATCTCCTACGTTTTGTTGCCACAGAATCGCTTGTTGAAAACTCCTTGGCTTCGCGAGATATTTACTTGCAATAGTAGCTCGCCTTACCTTGTGTTTCAGATAAAGAGGTTGCAGAGACGCTTGTTGAATGCGTCTGTTTCTCTCTCGTCCAGTTCGATTCCGTAATGACGTTGTTATGTTTTTCCGTCGTTTGTTTGCTTGTTTGTCATGCTCTCTTTCTCGTGCGTGTGTTTATGTGTTTGTGCCCGTTTGTGTGAGTGTCATTAGTGTAAGCATATGTGTTTTGCGTGTTTGTTTGTGTGTACGTGTGTGCGTATGTTTGTGGTTGTGTGTGGTCGCGTATGTATATATGGTGATGGTGATAATGATGATATTGGTTATGATTATAATGGTGATGATGATAATAATGATACTGATAATGATGATGATAGTGATAATGATACTGTGTCTGATGAAGATAATAATGAAACTCTGAACATTGATGGTGGTGTATCTTTTTAATGACCATGATAGTGGTAATGGAAATAATGATGATAATGATAATGGTGATAATGATGACGATGAGGATAATGATAATGATAATTATGGTGATGATAATGATGATGATAGTGATAATGATACTGTGTCTGATGATAATAATGAAACTGAAAATAGTATTGTTTATATAAGGATAAAGATGCCATTGATGGTAGTGTTTCTTCATAATGACCATGATAGTGGCAATGGAAATAATGATAATGATGATAAAGAAAAGGCATGCTAATGCCAACAACACTAGCAGCAATTATCACGAGAATGATAGTAATACGTGTCGGATTTTAGCATTAATACTATGTAAGAATAATTGACACGAGAATATAGATATTACAATTGTAATTATACCTTATGTCTGTCATGGTATTGATTATAATAATGATAATACTGACGGGAATATGGCAATAATAATAATGTAGGCGAAATTCCAGCAAAAAAAGTAAAATGGCGGTTCTCCCTTAGGGATTTCATCGACTTGTTGTCACAGACCGTCGACTTTATAGATATGATAATATATTCATATAAAAATTATAAATTGCCAAGAAACTATTGTCAGGAAGGCTTCAAAATGATGAAAGACACTAATACCGCAATCTTCAGCACGATGAGATGTGTATTTGCAGTGTGATATATCGGCGTGACTTGCATTTTGTAATCGTGTTGCGTTTACATTAGTTTTATTTATCATTTTAATAATTATCATTATCATAATTATGTTTGTATCATTACCATTAATACCATTATTATTATTATTATTATTATTATTATTATTATTGCTGTTATTACTGTTGCTATCATTATATCTATCATTGCTATCAATCATAATTATCATTGCCATTATAATTTTTATCATATATATGTAATTGTTGTTATTATCATTATTATCATTACTATT
>BOPN01002408.1:35000-42500 GCA_017312705.2 Penaeus japonicus
CCAGCATTTCAAATTGGGCGGCATAAGCCTCCCAGGCCACTTTCCCGTCGTACTCCACTGGCTTTAACCTCAGAATGTCTGGAAACCCAGGGGGCTGCCGGGTGGAGAACGCATGCCGTGAACTAACACGCCCAGAGGGGAGGGAGGCAACGGCGAGTCGAGTTTTCCGCCACCTGTACCCAAGGCAGCAGTTCCGATGGGTCCCCAGCCTCCTGCAGTGGCCACCAGCTCCAACGGCGCTGCGAGGCCGGGGATTCCCTGCCACGGACCCCAGGCAGACCCCAGTAAATCCGCCAAACTGGCATCGGCAGCCAGAACCTAGAATCACTCGTTCATCCTCCTGTTGCTGAATGATAAGAAGGTCTAATAAGATCATGTACACAATGCCTTAGACAATATATATATATTGATAATATCAATGTTAAAATAAATATTAGCACCATAGTCTATAATGAACAAGGAAGAGCTGACAGATGGAGATGGAAAATAATTCAAGCTTTAAAAGAATAAAATTTTGATTATATTAAGCTGAACTTTGGTTATGAATAATTTTGGTTCTGTCTACTTACCAAGATCATTAAGAGCTTCATAGGACTGACTGCAGTGCCTCTGAGATGCCATAAATTACAGCAGGGTCTATCAGCTGGGCCATGGCCTTCTCAGCAGAGGTCAGATTTGGAGCAGTAGCTGGACCTCCCCTGTAAATATCATGACATCATTATTTTCAAGCCCAAGACTAGGTCCATGTGAATAATGCTATATCCTTTGAGATTATATCATATAAATTAATTTGCAAAACGGTTTAATTTTCTAGGAATACTACAGTATCACAAGTTTTCTAAATAACTCCCTAAATGTGATATGTCAGCAACAATTAACAATCTTTACAATAGTTTGATATTTTAGTTTTATTCTGCATTGGATTATGCAAAATAGACTATTGAGAGAAAATTACAAAGTGAGGTTACCAAATCCCAAAGACTTAATCTAATCAGAACTTTTTTGGTTGCTTAATAAAGAATCAATGTTAGATTTATACTTAAAGACATTTTGCATTAAATTCCATAAAGGCCAAAGCCACATACATAAAATACAATGAAAATGCTCAGTCGGGAACCAGAAAAGGTTCATACTTTTTTGTGTTTATACCATAAAAAATCCAAACATGAGCATGTTCATTGTCATTATAGTTTTTTACATTTCCTAGCTCTGGAATCATAATGTTATATATTATGTGTTAATAAAAGAACAGTATGGTATTAACTATATTTCTGATTTTTTATATAAATAAAAGATAAATGCATTACCTGAAGAGATTTGTAGAATGTTCTCCTTTGATGTCATTTGCCCCAAAGTAGAGCTATCCAATGAGACCTCCCATTTAACCTCACCCTCCTAAAATCATTTAAACCAGTTATCAAACCAGGTGCAGTAGCCCTGGTACCTGGCATGGCTATTCTCAATCAACTTGAGATTATTGGGTGAATTAGAAAGGGGAAATAAAACGAATAGTAATAATTCTAAATTATATATTTTTTTACATTTGTAAACAAATACAAAATATATGAGAGAGAGAGAGAATGATGAACTTAATAATTAACCTAAATATATTTGGTGAATATTTCTAAATATATGAGAGAGAGAGAGAGAATGATGAGCTTAATAATTAACCTAAATATATTTGGTGAATATTTCTAAATATTGCATAGTGACAACTGGGAGCTCCTTAGCTGCAACATCCTAGTCACTTGCTGGACGGTTGCTTTCAGCCACTGATAAGTAAGAAAAAAAAGGTGATTTTACAAATGATAATCATAAATATGTAATAATGAATCTGCAATGAAGACTGAGATAACTAACAACCATTATCAAAATATAATACTGTAATTGGCTTACCAGCATTTTCATTTCCTTTTCCTCTTATGCTCATCGTTAATATCGTAGTAGTCCTTCCTCTTTTTTTCAGCTTTCATTTCGTCTGCCTGTAATGAAGACAAAAAGGTGATGATGTATCAGATATCATCTGCACGTAATGGCCAGTCACATCATTAGTCTGCCAAAATCCATTTTTCAAAATCATCCAATCATTCCCATCAAAAAAATAATTCAATCTGATATGAAGTTTTGAATAAAATTGCCTATATAGTGTGCCCAATACAAAATCAAAATTTGAATTCCAGGAAAACACTGGAAACCTTGATATCACATCAGACAATTAGCCAAGCTGCTATTAAGATGAACATGCAATTGACTGATATTTCATCAGATCTACCTGAATTATTAGATGAAATTTCTACAGCAAACAATGACAAAGATCAGCGAGAAGAGGCTGCACGTTTAAAGTGGAATTTTATCTGTATGAGTCAAGGAAAATCCCTCCAGTCCACAAAGAAGCTAGCAATATGGGGGGGGGGGGGAGAGAGAGAGAGAGAGAGAGAGAGAGAGAGAGAGAGAGAGAGAGAGAGAGAGAGAGAGAGAGAGAGAGAGAGAGAGAGAGAGAGAGAGAGAGAGAGAGAGAGAGAGAGAGAGAGAGAGAGAGAGAGAGAGAGAGAGAGAGAGTGAGAGTGAGTGAAAGAGAGAGAGAGAGAGAGAGAGAGAGAGAGAGAGAGAGAAAGAGAAAGAGAAAGAGAAAGAGAAAGAGAAAGAGAAAGAGAAAGAGAAAGAGAAAGAGAAAGAGAAAGAGAGAGAGAGAGAGAGATTTGATTGATTTTGATATGTTTATTCATACTATATACATTGTATACACATGAATAGGCAAAGGAACTATGCCTAAATGACTTGTACAGATTCTGAGACATACATTATTGGTAAAGCAGATATTACTGTGACCCTGTCAATCAATAAGCTAGGGCAAAACTATACATAAGACATAGTAGTGCATTTATATCACTCTAGAGAGGCCTTGCAATTTTATCTATTACAGGCAAAGTCTTTGTGTTTACGTAGAGAGAGAGAGACAGAGACAGAGACAGAGACAGAGAGAGACAGAGACAGAGACAGAGAGAGAGAGAGAGAGAGAGAGAGAGAGAGAGAGAGAGAGAGAGAGAGAGAGAGAGAGAGAGAGAGAGAGAGAGAGAGAGAGAGAGAGAGAGAGAGAGAGAGAGAGAGAGAGAGAGAGAGAGAGAGAGAGAGAGAGAGAGAGAGAGAGAGAGAGAGAGAGAGAGAGAGAGAGAGAGAGAGAGAGAGAGAGAGAGAGAGAGAGAGGCAGACAGACAGAGATAGAGAGAAAGCAACAGACAGAGATAGAGAGAAAGAGACAGACAGAGATAGAAAGAAAGAGACAGACACATAGAAAGACAGAGACAGACACATATAGAAAGAAAGAGACAGACAGAGATAGAGAGAAAGAGACAGACAGAGATGAGAGAGAAAGAGACAGAAAGAGATAGAGAGAAAGACATAGAAAGAGAGAGAGAGAAAGACACAGAAAGAGATAGAGAGAAAGACACAGACAGAGATGAGAGAGAAAGACATAGACAGAGATAGAGAGAAAGACACAGAAAGAGATAGAAAGACACAGAAAGAGATAGAGAGAAAGACACAGAAAGAGATAGAGAGAAAGACATAGACAGAGATAGAGAGAAAGACACAGAAAGAGATAGAGAGAAAGAGATAGAGAGAAAGACACAGAAAGAGATAGAGAGAAAGAGACAGGGAGAGATAGAGAAAGAGACAGGTGGAGATAGAGAGAAAGAGACAGACAGAGATGAGAGAGAGAGACACAGAAAGAGATAGAGAGAAAGACATAGACATAGATAGAGAGAAAGACATAGACAGAGATAGAGAGAAAGAGATAGAGAGAAAGATAAAGAAAGAGATAGAGAGAAAGAGACAGGCAGAGATGAGAGAGAAAGAGACAGGCAGACATAGAGAGAAAGACACATAAAGAGATAGAGAGAAAGACATAGAAAGAGATAGAGAGAAAGACACAGAAAGAGATAAAGAGAAAGAGATAGAGAGAAAGATAAAGAAAGAGATAGAGAGAAAGAGACAGGCAGAGATGAGAGAGAAAGAGACAGACAGACATAGAGAGAAAGACACATAAAGAGATAGAGAGAAAGACATAGAAAGAGATAGAGAGAAAGACACAGAAAGAGATAAAGAGAAAGAGATAGAGAGAAAGACACAGAAAGAGATAGAGAGAAAGAGACAGGCAGAGATGAGAGAGAAAGAGACAGACAGAGATAGAGAGAAAGACACAGACAGAGATGAGAGAGAAAGACATAGACAGAGATAGAGAGAAAGACACAGAAAGAGATAGAGAGAAAGAGATAGAGAGAAAGATAAAGAAAGAGATAGAGAGAAAGAGACAGGCAGAGATGAGAGAGAAAGAGACAGACAGACATAGAGAGAAAGACACATAAAGAGATAGAGAGAAAGACATAGAAAGAGATAGAGAGAAAGACACAGAAAGAGATAGAGAGAAAGACAAAGAAAGAGATAGAGAGAAAGACATAGAAAGCGATAGAGAGAAAGACACAGAAAGAGATAGAGAGAAAGACACAGAAAGAGATAGAGAGAAAGACATAGACAGAGATAGAGAGAAAGACATAGACAGAGATAGAGAGAAAGACACAGAAAGAGATAGAGAGAAAGACATAGACAGAGATAGAGAGAAAGACACAGAAAGAGATAGAGAGAAAGACACAGAAAGAGATAGAGAGAAAGAGATAGAGAGAAAGACACAGAAAGAGATAGAGAGAAAGACACAGACAGAGATAGAGAGAAAGACACAGAAAGTGATAGAGAGAAAGACACAGAAAGAGATAGAGAGAAAGACATAGAAAGCGACAGAGAGAAAGACATAGAAAGCGATAGAGAGAAAGACACAGAAAGAGATAGAGAGAAAGACATAGAAAGCGATAGAGAGAAAGACACAGAAAGAGATAGAGAGAAAGACATAGAAAGCGATAGAGAGAAAGACATAGAAAGCGATAGAGAGAAAGACACAGAAAGAGATAGAGAGAAAGACATAGAAAGAGATAGAGAGAAAGACATAGAAAGCGATAGAGAGAAAGACACAGAAAGAGATAGAGAGAAAGACATAGACAGAGATAGAGAGAAAGACATAGACAGAGATAGAGAGAAAGACACAGAAAGAGATAGAGAGAAAGACATAGACAGAGATAGAGAGAAAGACATAGACAGAGATAGAGAGAAAGACACAGAAAGAGATAGAGAGAAAGACACAGAAAGAGATAGAGAGAAAGACACAGAAAGAGATAGAGAGAAAGACACAGAAAGAGATAGAGAGAAAGACACAGAAAGAGATAGAGAGAAAGACATAGACAGAGATAGAAAGACACAGAAAGAGATAAGAAAAGACACAGAAAGAGATAGAGAGAAAGACACAGAAAGAGATAGAAAAGAAAAGACACAGAAAGAGAAAGAGATAGAGAGAAAGACACAGAAAGAGATAGAGAGAAAGACACAGAAAGAGATAGAGAGAAAGACACAGAAAGAGATAGAGAGAAAGACACAGAAAGAGATAGAGAGAAAGACACAGAAAGAGATAGAGAGAAAGACATAGAAAGCGATAGAGAGAAAGACACAGAAAGAGATAGAGAGAAAGACACAGAAAGAGATAGAGAGAAAGACATAGACAGAGATAGAGAGAAAGACATAGAAAGAGATAGAGAGAAAGACACAGAAAGAGATAGAGAGAAAGACATAGAAAGAGATAGAGAGAAAGACACAGAAAGAGATAGAGAGAAAGACACAGAAAGAGATAGAGAGAAAGACACAGAAGAGATGAGAGAAAGACACAGAGAAAGAGATGAGAGAGAAGAAGACATAGAAAGATAGAGAGAGAAAGGCACAGAAAGAGAGAGAGAAAGACACAGAAAGAGAGAGAGAAAGGCACAGAAAGAGAGAGAGAAAGGCACAGAAAGAGAGAGAGAGAAAGACATAGACAGAGATAGAAAGACACAGAAAGAGATAGAGAGAAAGACACAGAAAGAGATAGAGAGAAAGACACAGAAAGAGATAGAAAGAAAGACACAGAAAGAGAGAGAGAAAGACATAGACAGAGATAGAGAGAAAGACACAGAAAGAGATAGAGAGAAAGACACAGAAAGAGATAGAGAGAAAGACATAGACAGAGATAGAGAGAAAGACATAGAAAGAGATAGAGAGAAAGACATAGACAGAGATAGAGAGAAAGACATAGACAGAGATAGAGAGAAAGACACAGACAGAGATAGAGAGAAAGACACAGAAAGAGATAGAGAGAAAGACACAGAAAGAGATAGAGAGAAAGACACAGAAAGAGATAGAGAGAAAGACATAGACAGAGCTAGAGAGAAAAACATAGACAGAGATAGAGAGAAAGACACAGAAAGAGATAGAGAGGAAGACACAGAAAGAGATAGAGAGAAAGACATAGAAAGAGATAGAGAGAAAGACATAGACAGAGATAGAGAGAAAGACATAGACAGAGATAGAGAGAAAGACACAGAAAGAGATAGAGAGAAAGACACAGAAGAATAGAGAAAGACACAGAAAGAGATGAGAGAAAGACATAGACAGAGAAAGAGAGAAAGACATAGAAAGAGATAGAGAGAAAGACACAGAAAGAGATAGAGAGAAAGACATAGACAGAGATAGAGAGAAACACATAGACAAAGATAGAGAGAAAGACACAGAAAGAGATAGAGAGAAAGACACAGAAAGAGATAGAGAGAAAGACATAGACAGAGATAGAGAGAAAGACACAGAAAGAGATAGAGAGAAAGACACAGAAAGAGATAGAGAGAAAGAGATAGAGAGAAAGACACAGAAAGAGATAGAGAGAAAGACACAGAAAGAGATAGAGAGAAAGACACAGAAAGAGATAGAGAGAAAGACATAGACAGAGATAGAGAGAAAGACACAGAAAGAGATAGAGAGAAAGACACAGAAAGAGATAGAGAGAAAGACACAGAAAGAGATAGAGAGAAAGACACAGAAAGAGATAGAGAGAAAGACACAGAAAGAGATAGAGAGAAAGACACAGAAAGAGATAGAGAGAAAGACATAGACAGAGATAGAGAGAAAGACACAGAAAGAGATAGAGAAATACATAGACAGAGATAGAGAGAGAAAGACACAGAAAAGAGATAGAGAGAAAGACACAGAAAGAGATAGAGAGAGAGATAGAGAGAAAGACAGAGAAAGAGAGAGAGAAAGACAGACAGAGATAGAGAAAAGACAAAGACAGAGATAGAGAGAAAGACACAGAAAGAGATAGAGAGAAAGACACAGAAAGAGATAGAGAGAAAGCGATAGAGAGAAAGATACAGAAAGAGATAGAGAGAAAGACATAGACAGAGATAGAGAGAAAGACACAGAAAGAGATAGAGAGAAAGACATAGAAAGCGATAGAGAGAAAGACACAGAAAGAGATAGAGAGAAAGACATAGACAGAGATAGAGAGAAAGACACAGAAAGAGATAGAGGGAAAGAGACAGACAGAGATAGAGAGAAAGAGACAGAGATAGAGAGAGAGACAGAGGGAGATAA
>BOPN01002408.1:60000-75000 GCA_017312705.2 Penaeus japonicus
TTCATGGCATTCTAGATGCAGTAATGATCATTGTCCAGCAAAGAGTTAATGGGATAATTGTTTGTGACTTGCAGTCAGCTCTTCAAGCCCTTTCCTCACCAAGACCGAGCTGTGGCCATGTTGTACAAGAAATTCTGAGTCAACTCACCACCGCCTATGAAGCATACCTTGTCATATCTATCATATAGACGCCTTCTCACATCGGGCTTATTGGTAACGACAAGGTGGATTGTCTTGCCATGGAGGCCTGTGTTCTGGGCATAGATGATGCAAATGCCATGACATACCTACGGTGCTTTAGAACCAGCATATACTCAGCTACTCATGCCATAACAACCCATCAAAGGAATGCAAAAAGGACCAGCGTGTCCATACAGCACCATGACCACTATCTTCAGAGTCCCCACAAGTACTGCCAACATGGGCTTATGATGCATAGGCATAATGTTCTAAGTGCTCAGCTGAGGTTGGGGTACTGGTCAGTATGGCAAATCTCCCAAGCAGAGGACGTGCTGCACTTCTCCTGTAAGCTGTGCAACCGCCCCAACGCCAACACCCTTGACCACTATTGCCTCCACTGCCTCGCAGTAACAAATTTACTACCACAGGGTCAGACCCTACTTCGAATTTGTAAACATTTGGTCACAGACAACAACTTATATGTGATTCTTGCTTGTCATCCTCGCTTTGGTGGCTGTTGTATAGACTTTTTTGAGTGAGTGAGTGAGTGAGTGAGTGTGTGTGTGTGTGTGTGTGTGTGTGTGTGTGTGTGTGTGTGTGTGTGTGTGTGTGTGTGTGTGTGTGTGTGTGTGTGTGTGTGTGTGTGTGTGTGTGTGTGTGTGTGTGTGTGTGTGTGTGTGTGTGTGTGTGTGTGTGTGTGTGTGTGTGTGTGTGTGTGTGCGTACGTTGCGTGTGTGCGTACGTTGCGTGTGTGCGTACGTTGCGTGTGTGCGTACGTTGCGTGTGTGCGTACGTTGCGTGTGTGCGTACGTTGCGTGTGTGCGTACGTTGCGTGTGTGCGTACGTTGCGTGTGTGCGTACGTTGCGTGTTTGCGTGCGTGAGTGTGAGTGTGAGTGTGAGTGTGAGTGTGAGTGTGAGTGTGAGTGTGTGTGTGTTTGTGTCTGCCACTTACAGGAGTAATAAATTGATTTAATAATAATAATATCTCCCCCCCTCTCTCCCTCCTCTCTCTCTTTCTCTCCCTCTCTAGTTCTAAAGAAAAAGAATGATACTATGCAAATATTTATATGTGAGCTGGTGCTAAGATCAATAATGAACAAAAAAAATAGAATTAAACTATCTATTTTATAAAGAACCTGATATAATAGGTATATCTGAAACACGATTAAAAACCAAAGATCAGTTTGACATTAACAATTACGAAACAATCAGAAAAGATAGAATAAAACAAGTGGGAGGAGGTTTAGCTTTTTGCATAAAAAAAAATTTATAGTTCAGAAAATTAGATTTTGGAGATTGGTGTAAAGAAAATATAGAAACACTCGGATTAGAAATAAATTACAAAGATAAATGGCTGAACATACTTTTAACCCATCCCCGACGGGGGCATTCTAGCCTTGAATGTCCAAATGCCGGGGCGTTCGAATTATTAGGCCTATATCAATTGAATGGCTGGCACAATACTGTGCCGCCCGGCAACTGGGCTTTTGAATGCGCGGTACAATATTGCACCACCCGTCCAGAGTAACAATATAAAAACACTCGGATTAGAAATAAATTACAAAGATAAATGGGTGAACATACTTTTAATATACAATCCTTGTAACAATATAAAAACTAAAGAATTAGAGTAATATATAGATCAATTAGGAGAACCAAAGCTTATAATAGACTTCAACAGTCATCACCCTCACTGGAATCCGAAGATAAGTATAAAATTGGCAAACAAAAGAGGAAGAAATATTTTTGAATTAATAAATCAAAATAATTTAATGCTATTAACCCCACCTGGCCAAACAACAAAAATGGACCCAAGAAAGGCAAAGGAAACTACAATAGACGTAGTAATAGGGACACCAACCTTAAGTCACTTGGAAATAAGCTCAGGTCCACATCTAACCAGTGATCCCCTTCCAGTAATAATAAGAGATAAGATACATCCAAATATAAAACAACTGAAAGAAAAGAAATGGATATTTACAAAAGAAGGATGGACAGATTACAAAAAAAAGAGTTAACCCATTAACGACGGATGAAGTGTTTTTTCGTCATACATGACGCTTGAGCTTTTGCCTGACAATGGGCGTTATGACGTTCGGGGATTTTGGATCACTATTTTATTTTATTGTGCTATGAGTAATAAGTGAGTGATGCTAACAATTGCAGTCATAATTACTATAACTGCCATAATATTAACCCACACAGGACGGGTGGTACAGCATGTGTACCGCGCATTCAAAAGCCCAGTTGCCGGGCGGCACAGTATTGTGCCGGCCATTCAATTGATTTAGGCCTAATAATTCGAACGCCCCGGCATTTGGACATTCAAGGCTAGAATTCCCCCGTCGGGAATGGGTTAAGCAAAATGGGTGTCAACTCATTTATAAAACTTAGAATGCACCACTTTCTTCCAGCACCAGCAGGAGAGAGAGCCTTGAATGGCACCTATCTACGGTCTCTAGCAAGCACTATCTCTATAGAGCAGTGATTCCCAACCTTTACACCTTGGAGGAACCCCTGTAATAATTTTTCATATTCCAAGGAACCCCTATATATAGTATTCTAATTTATATATATTATTTGCTCTCATTACTAGTATATACATTGTACTGACTGACACGTACGAGTATGTTGGTGTCTGGAGACTGTTTGTGACGTGTTGTTGAGTAGGAGTTACGAATTATGAATTAAGATCACTGTCATATTGTAATAGCACATAATTATTTTACGGTTTCTCGCGGAACCCCTGGTGATGGTCGGCGGAACCCCAGTTGGGAATCACTGCTATAGAGGGATGGCACATCGCAAGTTGCCGACCTCTTGCTCTAAAGTACCGTAGGTGAAAGATGTGCAGGCAGAACGAGAGGAGGAAGGTGACTCACACCATGCCCAATGCCTACAATGTGCCACTGAGCCAGTAGGGATGCCTTTTATTGTGGCACTCACTGTCAAAAGCACAAGTTTCCTTCCTCTTCCCTACCTCTTCATTTTGGATGGTTATAAGTTTCGTGTTCATTCGTGACAGCACACAAATACGAAAAAATACAGTTGCTTTTTGTCCCCCCCTAAAACAGCAATACTTCTATCACATTCAGTATAAAGAAAAAAAATGAGTTGCTATGGACCCTGAACTACAATTTTAGTCAACTGCAGAATTGATGGAACCTGTGATATGACAGATATAAATTTCTAAAAACAGTAAAACACAAAAAACAAAACACAAAAAAACAAAACACAAAAATTAATCTAGCTCTACAATGAGTGACTAAAAGGGAGTGGGAAAAATCAAATTATGTTGCAGAAGCTGCCTCTATCAGAAATAAAACTCATCCTGGAGCCTGTGTAAGCAAACCTATCCCCCGTCGGCAACGGGTTAAATGCTAAAGATGTAACAAATATAAACTCTCTAGAGAAATTAACAGATCTGTTGAGAACTACAGGAGAATATTTTTTCAAATTCAAAAGTGAAAACAGAGAAGAAAACCAAACAAGCCATGACAAACGTAACGAGATTAGAAAAAAAAAGAAATAAAGCTTACAATAAACGGAGAAAGAAACCAAATAAAGAAAACCAAATGGAATATAAAACATTATTAGCAAAAGCTAAACAAATTATAGATAAAGAAAAAAAAAAGAATCGTGGGAAAAATTCTGCACCTTTCTCAGCTTTACAACCCCTCCAAAAACAATATGGAAATTCATTAAAAAAATTATTGGAAAAACATCAAGAATGGATTATCCAATAATCATAAATAATCAACCCATCTCAATAGAGTATCCAATAATCATAAATAATCAACCAATCTCAATAGGTTAATAAAGCTAGAATTATTCAATAAAGAACTCCAAAGTACTTAACAACCCAAAAATACTTCTGACTGAAAAAGAAAGATAAAAATTATTAGATCTTCCAGACACAAAAGGCTTAAATAATAAAATAACAATCACAGAATTGAATGCAGTGATAAACAATACAAAAAAACAACAAAGCACATGGACCAGACAAAGTTCCTTATGGACTCTATAAATATGCACCAAATAATATCACTGAAAGCATACTAAAATGAAAAACTATAGACTGTACAAAATACAGCATTAAGTTTAACAACAGGATGTTTAAATCTACTCTGATAATCACCCTACAAGCATTAACCCATTCACGAAGGGGGCATTCCAGCCTTGCATGTCACAATGCCGGGGCTTTCGAACGCATAGGCCTAAATCAGTTAAATAAACAACGCCGTATCGCGTCCCCAGCGAACGGGCCTAGAATGCGCGGTACAGTAGTGTACCACCCTTCCAGAGAGGGTTAATAAACAAATCTCCCATACCACTAAGGATAAAAGAATTAGAATGCAAACAGATGATAAAGATATTAGAAAAAACAGAAAATATACCCATAAAAAGACAAATATAGATACAAAAAAATATAACCCCACTAAAGATAAAAAGATGCTAGTCCATTGAACAATAAGAATTGGCAGAGAAATAAAACAAAACTTAAAAGTAAACACCATGCCAAATATATCTCCCATTCCACCATGGAACGACATTTCTAAGCATATATAGAAACTCAATTTATGGAAAATTTCACAAAAAATTTTCCTCAACAGATAATCTTAAATCAGTTTAGAGAAATGGAAAACACAAAATATATAAACCACCAAAAAATATTCACAAAAAATATTCACTGGCTCGCGGCCAGTGCGGCCGAGAATCCCGACGCGTTAGGCTTATGCGTTCAAGAGTCCCGGAATTTTGGTCTTTTTAAGCCGGATAGGGTCCCGTCGGGAACGGGTTAACAAATACAGTAATCTTCACAGACTCTCACTCTGCAATGCAGAGCATAAAAAATCACAAACCAAAAAACTACAAACAAATCATATATGATATGCAAAAGATATTATACACATTAAACGAAGACCAAAATTTAAATACAAAATTACAGTGGATACCAGCACACAAAAACATAAAAGATAATAAAATAGTAGACCTAGCAGCCAAAAAGGCACATCAAATAAATAATCCCACAACCACATCCCAAGACAAAAATAATGTAAGAAAAGAAAGAAAGAAAAAAGAAAAAGCAAATGGGCAGAACAGCTAAACCAAGCCCTATAGGAAAAAACTATTTCATCAAAAATAACCGCCCTCAACCACGGCCTAGAACCAAAAATAGAAAACTGGATGTATGTCTAACAAGAATCCTAACCAAACATACAAGACTAAAACAACATTTACAGCCTCAAAATGGAAACAGATCCTGCATGCAGATGGTGTCACGCCTTTCAATGAAAAGATAATTGACATACGTATCAGAGAATCCATTAGTGTCCCCAAGAACGCACTCCAGGAGAGGTCTCTCGAGTGGTTGTTTACATTACACTTTGTGGCGAAAGATGACGCATATAAAAGAAAACGTTCCTTTGTATGGGTAGCTCAATTAAACGCGAGCTATTCTTTTGAGCTATAAACTATGGTAATAAAAATAATATCCTAGCATGAATAATTATCCTACCAAATCGCAATCTTCTGAGATCCGTAATTCCTTAATCTACGATTTCGATATCTAAATACTTTTACACATCACATCCTTGGCAACAGAGAGAGAGAGAGAGAGAGAGAGAGAGAGAGGCAGAGAGAGAGAGAGAGAGAGAGAGAGAGAGAGAGAGAGAGAGAGAGAGAGAGAGAGAGAGAGAGAGAGAGAGAGAGAGAGAGAGAGAGAGAGAGAGAGAGAGAGAGAGAGAGAGAGAGAGAGAGAGAGAGAGAGAGAGAGAGAGAGAGAGAGAGAGAGAGAGAGAGAGAGAGAGAGAGAGAGAGAGAGAGAGAGAGAGGAGAGAGAGAGAGAGAGAGAGAGAGAGAAATGGATAGAAAGAAAGAAAGACAGATAGAGGCAAAGACGAAAGGGAAGAAAAGGATAAAAGAGAAAGCGAAAGAGAAGGGAGAGAGAGAGAGAGAGAGAGAGAGAGAGAGAGAGAGAGAGAGAGAGAGAGAGAGAGAAATGGATAGAAAGAAAGAAAGACAGATAGAGGCAAAGACGAAAGGGAGGAAAATGATAAAAGAGAAAGCGAAAGAGAAGGGAGAGAGATAGATAGATAGAGAGAGAGAGAGAGAGAGAGAGAGAGAGAGAGAGAGAGAGAGAGAGAGAGAGAGAGAGAGAGAGAGAGAGAGAGAGAGAGAGAGAGAGAGAGAGAGAGAGAGAGAGAAAGAGAAATGGATAGAAAGAAAGAAAGACAGATAGAGGCAAAGACGAAAGAGAAGAAAATGATAAAAGAGAAAGCGAGAGAGAAGGGAGAGAGAGAGAGAGAGAGAGAGAGAGAGAGAGAGAGAGAGAGAGAGAGAGAGAGAGAGAGAGAGAGAGAGAGAGAGAGAGAGAGAGAGAGAGAGAGAGAGAGAGAGAGAGAGAGAGAGAGAGAGAGAGAGAGAGAGAGAGAGAGAGAGAGAGAAAGAGAGAGAGAGATGGATAGAAAGAAAGAAAGACAAAAAAGATAGCGACATAGACCAAAGAGATAAAGTAAAAGAAAGAGGGAGGGAGGGAAATAGGATAGAATAAAATAAAGAAAGATAGAGAGAGGCAGAGGAAATAAAATAAAAGAGAAAACGAAGACGAGGGGGAAAGAGAAGGGGCAGAGAGAGATAACGTAAAAAAAGAAGATAGAGAGAGAAAAAGAGCGACAAAAGGGATATGGAGCGATAAAGAAAGAGTGAGGGAGAGCGAGATAGATGCAAAAGGAAAAAAAAAAAAAAAGAGAGAGAGAAGCAAATACGTTACCCCGTCTTCGCAGGTAGCGTCCCATGATGAACAGCATGTCTTGTAGTCCTTGTAGGGAGATCTCTTGACTTCCTCTTTGGTGGGGCTTCCTTTTGGCGGAGTGTTGCCACTCGCACCATCGGTAGGCTTTGCTGAAGACATCTTTCCAATATGCTCCGGAGGCTCCGACCACGCTACTGACGGACAAAAGCTCTCGAAGCCGGCGTCCGGGTTGAATCTGCGGCCATCAGCATTTCGGTATAAAAGGTCGAGGGATCATTTACCTGCACAAACACATGCATACACACGCACATGCATGTGTGTGTGTGTGTCGATGCACGTGTTTTTGACTGTTGTGTTCGCTTTCTTTTTCTATATCAACATTTCTTGGCAGGTTGGCTTTTAAACCCTGTTTTGCTTTGATGCAGTTTTGGTGTGCCGGCAGCGATACTACCAAGCGCTTCAGAAAAGGATATCAAATTCGCTTTTATGGTCTCTAGGTGTTGGGATTTTTCGGTCTGCTTCTGCCTGTTTGTCTATATTTCTGTTTTCCTATATCTCTGCCTCTCTATATGTATGTATGTCTGTTTTTCTATCTGTTGTTCTGTCTGTCTGCTTGTCGTTCTCTCTCTCTCCTTCTCTCTCTCTCTCTCTCTCTCTCTCTCTCTCTCTCTCTCTCTCTCTCTCTCTCTCCCCCCTCCCCCTCTCTCACTGTCTCTGTTTTTCTCTCCTCATCTCTCTGTCTGTCTTATTGTGATTATTGTGGTTTCAAGAGATTTTGAGAGATACTAGATACTAATAAAGAGGAGTCTGGGGAGGAGAGACGTTGGCTGCCATATTTAGGAATAGGTGGGAGAGGGTGTATGTGGATATCCGTAAAATCAGTGATGCTATTTGGTCATCGGCTGGGTTGCTGTCCAAAATTCGAAAAGATGTATCAATTCCTGAATTTTACAGGTTGGTAATGATTGATGCCATATAGGTAACGATGATCATTTGAAATGCAACGATAGTATTCGAGCATGTTACAGTCATCTAGGCATCACTAGCCTCCCTAGTACACCATGCATCCTTAACAACAAAACCTACATAAATAGTAATGATCTAAATGCAGGAACTTTCATTATTTAAGTTAATTATAAAGAGTAAGAGAATAATGACACGTGCAAATGATTCATGCACTCGTGCACACTCGCACACCCTCCTTCTTCTTTCTTTTCTCTTTTGCCAATTCAGATTAGGACATTGAAACGAATAAAAAAATGAAATCGGCAAGGGAAAACAGTAGACATGATAACGCCCCTGCCGTCGAGATTCCTAACCTTGATGAAAAATAAATGCAAAAATTTCTATTTACTTTAGCACTGTGAGAAACCATTTTACGGGGGAAGATACAACATAAATTACAGAGTATGCTCGTTTGGTTTGAAAATACCGTTTAACAAATGAAAAAATCAGTTAACTAGAGAGGCATATATTCTTTTTATAACTCCGCTTTGACAAAAATATTTATATTGAAAGACTTGATAGATCTCATTTGCGTCTGCTCACGAGGAATACAAAATATAAACTGCAGTTTCCTGAAACACAGTTTCTCTTTTTATTTACGTTGCTGTTTATTGGCATACAGTTGTATAATTATTATAAAAAAGCTGTAGAATGAGAGATAGATAGATAAAGAGACAGAGCGAGAGACTGACAGACAGACAGACAGACAGAGAGACAGACAGAAACAGAAAGTAAAAGAGAGAGAGATAGAGAGAGAGAGAGAAAGTGAAGGAGAGAGAGAGAGAGAGAGAGAGAGAGAGAGAGAGAGAGAGAGAGAGAGAGAGAGAGAGAGAGTGAGAGCGAAAGAAAGAGACAGAGGGAGAGAGAAAAAAAAAGGAATAAAAGATATCGCACTCATCAGTATCGTATGTAAACGATGGCTGGCAAGGGCAAGTGTCGTAACTCTCTGCGGCGGAGTGAATGAATGAAGGAATTAGGGCAGTGTTATTCAAACTTTTTTTCATCGCGACTCAGTTCGGTTTCATGCATTACCCCCACGCCCATATTGGACAGTACTACACACTAATCAGTACTCTTTACAACTTTTTTTCAAATGGTGCGAAAAACGTTTGTTTTTTGGTCACTGACTCACCTACTGATATAAACAATTTGCTAATTATATATCTGTTCTTTCTTTTTTCCTTCTACATTACAGTCCTTTTTAAGGAGACGTAGTGAACCCCTAATCACCAGCGCGCGACCCTTAATTTGCAGAACCCTGAATTAGAGAGAGAGAGAGAGAGAGAGAGAGAGAGAGAGAGAGAGGGAGGGAGCGAGGGAGGGAGGGAGGGAGGGAGGGAGAGAGAGAGAGAGAGAGAGAGAGAGAGAGAGAGAGAGAGAGAGAGAGAGAGAGAGAGAGAGAGAGAGAGAGAGAGAGAGAGAGAGAGAGAGAGAGAGAGAGAGGGGTAAGAGTTCAGAGCGAATTGAAATGGAGGGTTGGAGAAGAGCCCAAAGGAATATATAACCTCTTCTGTCTTCAGAGAGAGGATAATGAAGATAAAGCTTAAGGAGCCGTTTTGTGGATTCGTCTGTACAATACTTGATTACAGTGGAGAGGAATCGGTAGTGTGCGGAATGGGTTTGAGTGGAGCGCGGAGGGGGTGATGGGCTCGGCGAAAGGGGACAACGTCAAGCGAAGAAGCGAGAAGACGTGGATGGGAAAAGAAGGGAGAAAAAGACGAGAATGATGAGAAGAGAGAGCAGAAGCGTCATGGGAGTCCTGGATGACGAGAACGTTAGTAATACGAAAGAAATTGATTGCATGTAGTCTAGCAGGTTTATGTATGAGTACATGTGCGAAATACCGGCTAAATGCATGGATATGTCGAAGGCCTTTTCGTTCTGTTGCTTCTTAGACCATAATAGAAAGGTGTATATACAAATACTACAGCTGTCAGTTCACACCCGATCTTGCCCGCAACGACCTTGAATTGTACGTGGCTCCCGCTGCGGTCTATGCTGATTGGCTGCATCGGCACCGTTTCCACCGGTTTCTTTTGTTCATAAGGTCAAGCCTCGTTTGGCAATGGAGGCTTAGGACCACTGGGGCGGTGGACGTCGCTGCTGACAACGAACGACGGTGTACTCGTCTTGTCATGGCACCGTGGGGCGCTGTTGGGCTGGTCTGCGGTGGTCTGGCTTCTTTTCCCGCCAGGACATCCAGGTTCTCACTCATCTCTAGGGGCTTTTCTACGGGTCGTCTCCCTCTGCCCTGCATCTCGGGTGGAGGAGCTTGCTGTGAGGGAAACGGAGGCGCCGGAAGATGTTTCTGTCGAATCCCCTCGAATCCCGCCTGCATAAGCAAAGACCGAAGGGATAGAAAACTATAACCGAACCTTCCTTTTGCCCTGATGCATATAAATAAGAAATGAATGAAATCGTCCTTGTTGCTGAATATTATGCAATTGGAAAACACTAGGCCTTCGGGTCTCCTGTTGAGGAATAAAGTGATCTTTTGCACCTCATCCTGATGTCTCGAAGCAAGGTCTGATGAAGTAGAGGGCGGCTAAGAGCCTGTTACTGATTTCATTGTTATGCGATGGGGAGAAGGGATCTCTTGGTCTTTTTGATAATGGATCTTTCGCGTATTTTCTTCCTTGTGTGTCTTGATCTTCCCTGGGTCGTTGGCGTGTGAGGCGTCGAGAAAGAGGAGTAAAAACTCTCCGAACATCTGAGGATCGTAGTCGTCCTTGCTGCTCTGTTGAACTCTACGGATTCTATTCTCCGCGTTTCCTTTCCGGGTTTTCCTGTAAGCGGAGCAACTCGATGTCAAGGTGATTAGAATGAATCCCTTGATTGTATGTATGCGTGCTTTCGCGCGTCTCTCTCTCTCTCTCCCTTTCTCTCTCTCTCTCTCTCTCTCTCTCTCTCTCTCTCTCTCTCTCTCTCTCTCTCTCTCTTTCTCTCTCTGCGAGCGTTAATGGCTCTCGTCATCCTCCACAAAGATAAACAACACCTTCATCCACCTGAAGTTATGAGTTATGAATAGATTTCAGTGTGGTAAATGTAGAAAAAAGGTAAATGCAAATTCACGCGTTTCAATTAAATCGTCATCAGCATTATATGTAATTATGAAGAGTTCCGTCTCGCGTTCTCAAGCTTTGCAATCGTATTTATACCTTTACTTTTGAGCTAGTATTATGTGTCTTGTCTCTTGCCTCACATTTGTCAACGCGACTTCTCTTAGACACTTTTTTTAGTGCCTTTCTTCCTCTACCAAGTACGTTTTGCCAGGTGCGATTATCGTTCATGGCTCAACGATAGTCGTCAAACGATTGTCTAGATCAATAATTCTTTATTCTTTAATGGGACTGTTCTGCTTCGAGCGACTGCCGCTAGAGTCGCTAACATTCAATCGTCGCAAACAAGCATTTGAATTAGGCATCCTGCGCCGTCGTGGCTCCTAGGTTTTCTGATGAACAGGATGAGGTCCTTGTGAAGGCATTCTGCACGCAGGTGGTCTGCAATCAATATCTGAAATAATCCCTCTCCATTCCTCAGTTCAAACATCAAATGTTTTTAGTCCCTTTTGTCCCAACCATTTGTAAAAAATAAATAAATAAATAAATAAAATAAATAAATAAATAAAATCATCTTCCATCACTTCAACTCGAAGATATCTAATTAAAAACCTGCTATTTCTACTCAATTTGCTCAAGGCCATTTTCTCGCAACACTACCCTCATGGGACACTTCCGCCACGTGACATCTCATCGGAAATCGCACAGACACAGCCGCTCGAAGCAGAATAGTATAGCCTCTATAATCGTGCAACGATATTCGTTGAACAATCATCGTAGAGCGATAACCGTGATGATCGCACCGAGCAAAACAAAACTTAAGCGTCAACTGCCACTGACCATCATGTTCGTTAAAACCAAGTACCTACCACAGGGCTATCTGGTAGAGGAAGACATACGTGAGACTGAATCATTTCACAATGCGAGAGACGGAATTGGCAAGTTTCAGTCATATCTTCATGGGTCAGGGATTTAATCGAAAGTAGTCAGTTGCATTACGCTCTGCAATGAGATTCAATATCATTCATGCCTTTTTCTCCATTATTCACAATGAACTCTGCAGAATTATCATGTTGCGAGGTGACATTACTGCAAGCCAGACTACAGCTTCACTCACCACAGTGGTGATGAGTTGAGTCTGTTGATGCTTGCAATGCCGAACGAGAGTCGCAATATATCAAAATAACACGGTTTCTGGGATCCTTGGTCAGCTCTACTGAAGGCAGGGATAGCATACAGCTCAGCAGTGAAGGGAAGACTGACTGATCACTAGAAGCTCTTCTCTCGTACCCTCGCAAAGCCTAAACCAGCAGCGGATTTCGAACCATCTAGAATTATAAAAACTTCGTCTTGACCTCTGCTTCGGATATCCCTTTTGAATCAATGCCTCGTGGGGAGATCTTTGTAGTTTTAAAAGAATCCTGTAGATATTTCAGTTCACAAGAATTCGTCATGTTTTCATCGTGGGACTCTCTATCCAAATGAAAACAATCCAATAGGTAGAATATTGCGGAGTCCTTTATAGGCCTGCGTAGAAAATCAGGATCATAAATCTGGAATGACAGATCTGGTTCGCAATGCTCAGCACAGAGACCTCAAAGGAAAAACTCAAAAGCCCGTCTATATCATAAGAGGTTCAATGTGAACCCATAAACCCTCGGTATGCTGCAGGGGCGTCCCCGTAACGAGTGAGAGAGAGAACCCGCAAGATACCATACGCCTTTGTGGTCTCAGTTTCAGATGTTTGAAGGAGGGCGCCCTACGTAAACCCAGGGGTGAATATGGGATGATTCTATGATTATAGAATGATGATGGGAATGATTGTAGCGTCTTTGATTATAGCTTCATTTCATCGCCATTGTAACCATGTGGTATAGTCTCTCGTTTTTTTTTTTTTTTTTTTTTTTTTTTTTTTTTTTTTTTTTTTTTTTTTTTTTTTTTTTTTTTTTTTTTTTTTTTTTTTTTTTTTTTTTTTTTTTTTTTTTTTTTGTTAATGGTTCATATCATAGAACTGTCCTCTTTTCTGTGGTTTTGAATACCATTAAACGCGGATATATATGTTTATATCTTATAATAAAAGTATCATGTGTTATTTAAAACGTTTTGGTTAACCTGCGCACTGTGAAACATTCCAAGTGATTAAGAAATAACTGATGACTTTAAACATTTGGAACTTACATAACAAGCGAATATTCTATCTCATGTTTAGGTGTAAGCACTACTTGTTGTGCGAGGCGAGTAAAATGGTACGTCAGTTTATTGTTTTAATTTCCTCTCATCAGCTTCCTAGTGCAATCTTTATATCATGCATTTAGCAAAAAAGGCTACTGTATCCTCCCAAAGTAATTCCCTTATTATATCTGCTTTACCTATTAAAACTTACATGACCGGCTAAGATCATGACCAACTGCAACAACCAGAAAGCCTGCAATTTCTACAATAAGTCTTGTCATATTCATATCAAAATTATAGTGTCTAAGTTGTTTCCAAGGACTGATCAATCCTCTAACAAAGTCACTTTATACCTTATTCTTCGAGCCATATATGAGAGGATATCTTTGAAACATTACACTCATCAAACGAAAACACGCAATGGCGTATTTTGCCTAAAGTAATTGATTACGAAAGTATTTATAGACCTTTGTGCTCAAACTATGCAATGTTAATCCTTTACTAACATCGATATGACGCCTCATCTTTACTGGATTTCCTCTTATTGTTACTCCACACGCGAGAAGAGAGAAGCAGGACTCCCAGAACTCACTCCCCATTGGTTATCATCTTTGATCGGCTATAATCTGGGTCCATGGCGCCTGGCTCTTTCCTCCCAGGGAAGGCTGGGGCGCGCAGCCTATAAAGAGATATAACACCAGGTGTCGACAGTGATCAGAGTCAAACGGAGAAAGACACTCAATCAATCAATCGCTTGGCGAGTGAAAAGGAAGCACTTGCCAGCGTAGTCAACGTCTTAAAAAACAATGTTGTGATTCACTGCAACCAAATAGCGTGAGTTAGAATGAATTTTAGTGAAATGTGACTAAGCTATCTGATGCTAGAAGGCGAAAATTCACGTCAACGTAATAATCAACCATGCGAGAAAGATTAACAAGGAACAGCCACTTATTAGGCAATGAAAAGGTCATTTTTGCAATCGCAGCAACCACCTCAAATGACCTATGACCCGCCCATCATACAACGAGCAGTTTCAACGATGCCCACCAGGCTATTGACCATTCCGAAGAGTCAACCAAAGAAAAAGAAAGAAAGAAGACATTAAACCAACCAACCCTGTTCCCGAATACCTAATCATGAGGCTTTCGATCTGACGATGGGAATGTTTCTCGATCAACAGCCCTCAACAGAGGATTGCTATGACGTTTTCTAGTGGCCACAAAGGTGACAGACAGTCTCAGCATAAAATTTCACCGGTCTTCCGTTTAAAGCCCCCCCCCCCCCCCTCAACATTCTCATACAGCCCCCACAACCCCCGCCAAACCCTGGCACTAGCCTCCCCCCTCCCTCCCCCCCCCCACACTTCATCATTCCTCCCCAACTGACGATGAGTAAAGCCGCTGCGCAGGTCAAGCACGCGACCCTGATGCAAGCAAGCAAGCAGCGAGAGATGGAAGTGGAGGGATTGGAGGAGATGAAAAAAGAAAGAGGGGGTAGTGAAAAATGTTTGTGTGTGTGTATGTGTATGTGTATGTGTGTGTGTGTGTGTGTATTTGTGTGTATATATATATGTATATATGTATATATATAGATATATGTGTATATATGTAATATATATATATATATATGTATGTATATATATATATATATATATATATATATATATATATATATGTATGTATATATATATATATATATATATATATATATATATATACATACATATATATATATATATATATATATATATATATATATATATATATATATATATATATATATATATATATATGTATATATATTCTGATAGATAGATAGATAGATAGCTA
>BOPN01002408.1:85000-87500 GCA_017312705.2 Penaeus japonicus
ATGCTTTAAAAAATAGTAATATTGATACAAGGAATAATGACAATAATGCTGATAATGATAATGCACACTGAACGATGCTAGCAACACAACTTTTATTCATTTCCATACCTCAAGTTTCTTATCTGAAAACAACAGCTGAAGCATAAACGTCTTACGCAACCGCGCAACTGAGATCACCGCCTCCAGGGCTGTTGCAGGCGCCCCTTGACACAGCGCGTCACGGGCAACATTGCACTCTGTCGGTCTGCCTGTCTCTCGTTTTCTCTGTCTCTCACTTCGAATTAAACCGCTTCTGTAGTTTTGCTTATCTCTGTCTCTGTTTATGTCTCTTTCTTTATCACTCACTCTCTCTCATTGTCTCTATCGTTATCTTTGTTTCTCTCAAAAGTCTGTATCTTTCTCTCTCACTCTGTCTGTCTGTCTCTCTCTCTCTCTCTCTCTCAGAGTCTCTTTGTCTCTCTCACTCTCTCTGTCTGTCTGTCTCTCTCTCTCTCTCTCTCTCTCTCTCTCTCTCTCTCTCTCTCTCTCTCTCTCTCTCTCTCTCTCTCTCTCTCTCTCTCTCTCTCTCTCTCTCTCTCTCTCTCTCTCTCTCTCTACCATACAAACATATATATTTTTTTTTTTTTGTTTTTGCAACCCGCATTCCCTGTTATTACAAATACACAAGCCATCGCCAGAGAAGTTAAGCATTTCTTACCTTCAGCTATATAGCTCGGCAGGCAATAACACGTGAGTTTTGGCGTTTTGAGTCAGCACCCATGTTGAAGAGCTAGGCATGTGGAAATTGACTGCATGAGATACACTATACAGGCTTATTGTTCACTCCATATGAATCATGTGGATAAACATATCTTTACCCCTTCCTCCCACTTCACTATACGCGTTCAATCTAGAGAAGATCAAAAAAAGGAAGTTCAAGCTTAGCAGTGGTAGTAATATTCGGTGAATAAGGACTGAAGTTTAGTCCATGTGTTTTGTTTCCATGTGACATAATGAGAAACATGTCATTTGCCTTATAACTATAGTGACATTGTAGTCACAAATATTTGCGTTAGTATTATCACCATTAGCATAACTATCATTATCATTATTGTTGCACTTTCATTAGCATTATTAGCATTATCATTATTTGTATCGTTACCACTATTATTCGGACTTTTATCATTATTGCTATTATCATTATTATCCTGATGATAATGATAATAATGGTAATAAGTATCCACCACCATTATCATTATAATCATTATTGTTATCATCAGTATTATTATCAGTATCATTGTCATAATCATTATCATTATTATCATAATCATTATCATTATTATCATTGTCATTATCTTGATAATCATCATTATCACTGTTATCATCATTAGTGTTATTATTATCATGTAGTAGGTTTCTTAATTTTCGATTTTATTTTCTCAATACATAAACATTATCTTACACGTTTTAGTATTTTATTCTTAAGTTCTTTTCATAATACTGTCTCATGTTCGTTTCCATTTCCCATAATGAGAAGGCAATTATTTGTTGGGTTTCCATCTCATGGCAAAGGGAAATGCTTGGAATATTATCGAGTTTATTACAACAAATAAAGAAAAACAAATTCAGTTTCTGAAGATTGCAGCAGCTCGGTGGAATCCTTCGGAAATTGTAGCGTAACTTCTTTTTCAGCTGACGCTCATCCACGTACTCATGAATTTTCTCATTCCCATTCTCTCATATTCGGTCATTCTCATTTCACTCGGTCGCTCTCATTCTTTTTGTTCATGTTCACGCGTGCACTCGTTTTCACGCGCGCTCTTTCGTATTTGTTCATTCATTTTGTTCGTTCTGTGATACATGTCTTAGAAGGCGATGTGGGGCGTGCATGGGTGCCACGTGGCGATGTGGGAGACGTGAATAGGTGCCACGTGGCGATGTGGGAGACGTGAATAGGTGCCACGTGGCGATGTGGGAGACGTGAATAGGTGCCACGTGGCGATGTGTGAGACGTGCATAGGTGCCACGTGGCGTGTGAACGTGCATAGGTGCCACGTGGCGATGTGAACGTGAATAGGTGCCACGTGGCGATGTGTGAGACGTGAATAGGTTCTCTCTCTCTCTCTCTCTCTCTCTCTCTCTCTCTCTCTCTCTCTCTCTCTCTCTCTCTCTCTCTCTCTCTCTCTGTTCCCGCCATTTTGCCGCAGCAAATGGAAAATTCCAGCAATATGAATAAGCCTGTGATGCAACGCGATCCCAACGGCATAGGCCTAAGGCGAGGTATTTGGTCGTTGCTTACTGTCCCGTAGAAGTTCTCGGAATTGTCACGGACAGCGCCAAAGTTTTGCTGTTGACTGTTGAGAGCCATTTATAAGTATGAGCATTTCATAACTTGCTTTCCTCTCCCATCTTCACTCATAATCTCTCATTTTCGTGCCTTCTCTCTCCTTTTTGTGCGTTCTCTCTCATGTCCACGTACTCATGAATTTTCTCATTCCCATTCTCTCATATTCGGTCATTC
>BOPN01002408.1:137500-147500 GCA_017312705.2 Penaeus japonicus
TTGAGAAAGGGGCAAAGCAACACAGTGAGAATCGAAAGTAATTCATCGAAAGACGAGAGGAAATTCGAATTTGGGAATAAGTAGAAAAATCGTTTTATAGTAAATTAGGAACATTGTGGGGTTACTGTAATGCATAACAAAAACGAAGGCTAAATAAATGTAAAAATTGGTCTTTGATTTATAAAGGGGTGAAAGGATTTAAAATATTAAGATATAATGAATTAATCATAAAACAAGGGCATAAATGATAAAGAATGCAGCAGCAGGAAGACGAAAAAAATAAAACCAAATGATATTCATCTTTCTGGACACTTCGAGACTGAAATGTGTTATGTATGCGTTAACGTAGAAAGTCTGTTTTGACAGATGCACAAACATCAGGAAATGTGTTAAAAGACTTATGAATCAAAACCTAATTACATGTACAGCGAAACACAGCGATAAATATATCCTACAGCTCAGCTGCAGAAATATAACGATTCTACTAAATATAGAGTTTCATTGTTATCACAATCTGATTAAACGAAACAAAAAATATTTTGTCGTGCAGAAGAATCTCCCTCCTATAATTTTCTAATCACCTTAGAAAATTATAGTGGAGTATATTAAGGATATATTATAAATTTCTGTCCTGTATCTAGGACCCCCCCCCTTCCCCCTTCGTGGAAAAGGTGGTGCCCGGGGCCGGCTTTCGTTTCGGCGAGTGCCACTCTTGCCATATTGAATGTCCGTCCTAACACCAGCTTGGCCCACGAATGCAACCATGCATCCAATGGCCCAAAAACGTCCTTAAAAAATCTAATATTCCATTCACTCAACATGGCATATAATAGAACCTTGTTGCATGCATGATTTCAATATTGGTTCTGTTTCATGGTGAATTTTCTTTTTAGTGTTAATAGTGTAGACTAAGTTCAGTTCAGTTCAGACAGATATGCGAAGACGTCGCTTCGCCCGGGCTATATGCTCAAGGCGGCCCGGCCTCTGCCAGCTATGAGTGCTGACTCATCTTATCTAATCTTATCTGACTAAGATGTAATTTTGATGTAATATATATTCAAAGGATTTCATAACCTTGAGAATAAACATTCCTTGTTCTGTAGATCCACAAATAGAGAGAGAGAGAGAGAGAGAGAGAGAGAGAGAGAGAGACAGAGACAGAGACAGAGAGAGAGACAGAGACAGAGACAGAGAGAGAGACAGAGACAGACAGACAGACAGACAGACAGATAGACAGACAGACAGAGACCAAGAAAGAGAGGGAGAAAAAGTGTTTGTGTGAGTGTGTGTGTGTGTGTGTGTGTGTGTGTGTGTGTGTGTGTGTGTGTGTGTGTGTGTGTGTGTGTGTGTGTGTGTGTGTGTGTGTGTGTGTGTGTGTGTGTGTGTGTGTGTGTGTGTGTGTGTGTGTGTGTGTGTGTGTGTGTGTGTGTGTGTGTGTGTGTGTGTGTGTGTGTGTGTGTACACTCTCTTCTTGTTCTGTAAAAGGTGTACTCTATCATATTCTCTGACTAGATGTGACAAACTGACCTTCCTTTTCACATTCTCTTCAGTTTCATAATCATCTGCAATCTCTTATTGGCTCATAACAATCACTAAAAGAAATAATACACCCCATATAAAAGTGTGTTGTATGTGCAGGTATTTTAAATCTTATTCTCTTTATTCTACTAGATAAGGACAGAATAATCCAATTATTGAAAAATAAATAACTCCCTAGGATCTAGCGAGGAAGAGAAAGTAAGCATGATTATATCAACGTGTGAACAGCAACAGGGACAGCACGTAGCTATCCTGGCTAATTTACACTCATGGTTACTTACCAAATCCTATACAAACTCTCTGAATTTCTGACGACTTCTTAATGTAATGCTCGATTTTACTGTATGGCAATATCGTGGGGTGTATATCAGTCATCTGATATGACATGTGAAGGCTGTCATGACCTGACACTTGTTGTGTAGACACCATATGAGTTCATTATGCAGTTTACACTGTGTTAAAAAATAATGAGATTATATGGGATGACACATATTGATTTATTGCAATTTCGTAGTCTCAGATTTCTCTTTTTTATCAACAACATTTACAAGAGAGACAGACTGTGGTAGCACTCAAAGGAGGTATGCTGGCAGAGGTATTCCGTGCTCCGAGTTCATAGTACAGGTCATCTTCCCCACACCGTGGTCCTTGTGCCGCCTTTAGTGGTTTGTATTTGTTCTCAGGTTCTCAGGGGGAGCAGATTAGCCTCCGGTACTGACCCACTGGGGTACAAACCAGTCATTCAGTTATTTGCTGCTGCCTAAATAAAGATCAATTTACTGTGTTATCTTTGTAAGTCTAAGCTGTAACTGTGATTGACTGTTAATTGAATTAAAAAATTAAATTAACTTCAATTAAAAAATAAAAATATTTCACATCAATTCAAGAACAGATCAAGACTACCAACATTATCATCTTCATTATTTATATTTACATAAATTTGAACTATATGCTCACATGTAAAACATTTTACAGCATAAAAAGGTCTATATAGGCTTTCCAAGTTTGATGTTCATTATTACTGGTGTTTGTACAAGCATTAAAAAAATCCCTTGTTATGCAGTTTAATCCTTCAAAACAGAGCTAAGAAGAAATCCTCTGAAATTCGTGAACATGAAACTTTATCTCCTCAATAAATAGAGAGAAGGAAAAGAAAACCATCAGCATTATATCCGAATTCAATAATCAACAAAAAAAGGGTAAAAATAAAAAATAAAATATTCATTTTAACATCTTTATGTATCTATTTACAGTATTTCCACAGATATGATGAGCCAAGAGGAAATCAAATTGCAATTTTTATGAATAAAAAAATTATTCAACAAAAGAAAACTATTCCACAGAAATGTTCAGATCTTTGTAGAAATGGTTATAATGATACGCAGAAATTGTACAGTATCATTTAAAAGACGCTGAGTATCCTTTAAGAAAGTATGCTATTCATATTCAAACAAAATTATTAAGCAAGGTTGATGGTGAAAGAAAATCACTGAGAATATAAAAGCAATTCCTAAATGATAAAAATACCCCAATTTAATATTAATTATAAATATTTTCAACACGGAATACAAATCCACATTCATACAATGTTATCAAAACCTACGTCTAGGATACAGTCACTTTCACAAAAATCACACATACATATATATGTGTGACATATATATCACACATATATATATATATTATTCACCTAAATATTCCTTGAGATGTATAAATATGAAAAAAAATATATATATATATAATACAGTCTACACTCACTATAACGGGCCTCATTACAAAGAAACTTGCTTATGAAAGTTAAAATCCCCATCCCTTTACATTCTGCCGACTGTCACCATTAAACTGCATGGCTATGGTTTATGGCTATAACAGAGTGGGAACAGATGGTGCTTATATGAGGGAAGAAAATTTTTTTGAGACAAGAGCATTTTAGTTCAAGAAAAAGGCAGAGTTTATCAAGCATAAAGTTCTCCCCCTTACCCTCCATTTTCCGAGCACACTATAGGACACAGCCACCACTCTTATTCACTGCAGTTTCTAGTATGGAAAATAAAGAGAGCAAACCCTCTTTACACGTTCAGGGCTTTCATTTAGGATGGTCTAACCTGCGTTTGGGGAACGGCTTGTTCTGGATTAAATAGCCCACGCGGTGGTTATGGATTCCCCGTTTGTATCGACAAGGTTTCCCCCTTCTAGTCCGTTAAATTGAGGGTAGGCTGTATCATTGATAATTAAATATACAATAATAGCAATAATCATATTTATTTTTTGGAGGTAATGATGACAACTTGATAATAATAATGATATTAATATTTGCAATAACAAACACATTAATAAATTAATAGTGTTGACTATACTGACAAATATATGATATCCCAAAATCTATATAAAAAAAATCTAATTATCAATGATGATTATGTTAACAATGAAGCATTAAAGATAACATTACCATTAATAATTTACAATAACATTAACACTGCCCAAAAAATATTTAAAACATTAATAAAAAATCAATTTAATAGAATCAATTAATTAATAAATAAATAAATAAATTAATTAATTAATTATTTAATTATTTAATTAATAATAACAAGAATAATAACAAGAATAATAATAACAATAATAATAATAATAAAAATAATAAAGATAATAACAATAATGATACCAATAATAATATCACAAATAATGATGATATTCACAATACAGTTAACATAGCACTCTGATGCAAGCTTCCCAATTTCTATAAGAATACAAAAATCTCTCATTCACAGCCATTCTATTTTACAAGCTATACTGAAGTTCAACTTTTTATTCTCCTCTCCCGTAACTGAACTTGGCGCTAGTCGCAAGATGCTTTTCACAAGAAGCACACTTTTTTGTACGCAGACAACTTTGTCAATTCTATCTAGGGAGAACAGGGAGGCAAGGATTGTTGCATCAAGATAACCAAGTGATTTTCTTTTTTTTCAAATGAGAGAAAAACACAAACATTTACATGATTCAAGTTCAATGTACAATTTACATGTTCAGTGAATGCTCTTGAAACTACATTCACTTAACTGTACAACTAATGATTCTATCTTTATTAGGAAAACATCTTACAAATTCTACGTATCTGGGGTTTACTTCATAAAAGAGAATCCTGTTTATAGCACCATGGAATTAATGGTGCTTGAACTTCCATAATGCTGCACACCTCAACAATTACAATATCCCAAACATCTGGTTCTATAAGGAATTTCCTATACAAATAAATGTCTTTCTCCATACCACCCACATACTGTAACTCTAGGATAATTTTCACAAACTGTTACCATAATGTCTTTGTTCTTCTGTGTAATGGATTCCAGGATAGCAACAATTTTAAGTCATTAGAGTAATAGCATTATCTTATAAGATAGCCATTAGTGTTACAGCACTGGAAAAAAAAACGTTCACCTTTCTTTAAAATGCCTAAAACCCCCATCATATTTTCCCTATTGAAAAACTTAAAACAACAGCTACATCTTCCATCATCTGCCTCCAACACCTACTCACCTACTTTGGAAATATATTTACAATATTACAGTACAATACAAGTCGTATATTAACCGTGTGGAAAAGCCGATCCCCAAAATGATGCCTTATAACTTAGTAGGTGAATCTAAGTCTTTTCCAGTCGTCTCACCATGGATAGAATCCAAATCACACTTAATCAGAATCGGAGTCCTCCATCTGCTCACTGGGACCTGCGATCGGCCCTTCCTCATCGTCTGACTTCATTACATTGGGCAAGTCTCGGTAGAAGTCCCAGCGGTTTCTCTGCCTCGAGGACTGCAGCTTGATGTGGCTTTTGTCTTTACTACCCTGGAAACCAAAAAAAAAAATTCCACTGTTAACCCATTGGTCGCAGTTTTAAATAAATATTTGTGCAGTAGGATGGCTGGTTTACATTGTCTGGCATGGTGCCATCTGCGTCTATGACTGACTTTGCCTTTGCAGCAAATTATGCCATCCGCTGCTAGTGGGTTAAAGGATGATTATGTTATATAATAGAACAAGGCTGAGTGTATGCAAAATTTCAAAGGCACATGAAACAGACATTCAAAAATATCAAACTACTCCAACTTGTAAACTAAAATGGTGCAATATGAACTATCATCCTCTTCTATTGATTGATGGATCAAATAGCATAAGTGAGAGAATAATTAAGATGAATAACAAGGAGCCTCACCCTTTGTCTTGGATTGATCTTCTTTCTGTACAGATAGTCAATGTTCCAAAATCGCACAAGCCCATCCATTGAACAGGAAGCTATGTACTTCCCGTCTCTGGACTTTACCAGGCAGCTGACACCGAAATCCCGATGCTCACCGATAATGCCCACAAAACGGTGAGGATAAAGATGCATAGCCCTGGGAAACAAGCCGAGGTTAACTTGTAGCAAAATGAACAGATGGTAGTAATCACAAAAGAAATATGAATTGGTTATACATAAGAATGTAAACAGAATAAACACAACAAAAGTGTAAATATCCTTCTCAACCAGTAGTAACACAAGTATAATATAATAACTATACCTGATGTTTCCATCGTCATATCCTGCCAATAGTAACTTGTCCGCAAGTGGCAGAATGCAGTGGATTTCTTCCTTGACTCCACAAAACCTGTCAACATGGTAGCCAAAGTCTCCCCAGTTGAATATGAAGAACGTTCCTTCTTCTGAACCAACGACCAATTTTGACTGATCACGCACAAGGGCCATGGCATTTAACCCAGAATCGTAGTACTCTGACTGTTGGATTAAAGCACAACACACAATTACATTATGCTTTTCTTCAGAAATAGGAACTGATCATTTTCTAAGTCTTTTGATGATGTTACACATACAGACATCTTAACACCCTTTGCCATGCTGAACTGCAAATCTTAACTGCATATTATGAAAAGGTAGAAAGAGAACTAACCAGGTCATTAAATCAAACAAGTGAAGACAAAAAAGTTACAGAAAGCACAGAGTAAACTAACCTGCACTTCCAACCGCTTTCCTTTGATATTGAATCCTGCTACAGACCCATCAACCAGTGATGCACAAACATATTTCTTGTAGTCGTCTGTGATCAAGGAAGATACCGTCCCTTCTCCGCACTTGAAATCAAGCACAGATTTTTTTGTCCTCAGGTCCCATATCTTGACTGTGCCATCGTCATCTCCCGTTGCACACATTTTATCAGTGATGGAAACAAAGCTGTATACTGGAGACTCATGAGCCTCTTTGAAGTGATGCTTAATAGATGCATTCTGGATATCAACTAAAGCCAATGAACCGTCTTTGCTTATGGTATACAAAGTCTTTCCATCTTCGCTGTAACTGACAGCTCTGCATGGCTCCTTGTGGTGTGAGAATTTTGCAACCTCGTTTACACCTTCCAGGCTGTACTCATAACTGTAAAGATAAGATCATTGTATCTTTTGTGTCCAATGATGCTTCAGATTACTATTTGACAGTTTATGTCCTTTAGCTTTCCTTTCTATCTTATTCTCATGAACTCCCTTGTTTACTTCAGTCTTGTCTACCTAACTAACCTAATAAATAATTTTTCTTCTTGTATAAATCACCCTTGTTCTAAAACTCACCCTTTTCACATGTGTATATACCATCCAGTGTCAATGGGTTAATTCACACCCACACCCATATCCTCACCCTCACCCACACCCACACCCTCACACCCTTACACCTTCACACCCTTACCCACACACCCACACCCTAACTCTTACCCTCACATCCTCACCCTTACCTACACACCCACACACCCTCAAACCCTCACACCCTCACTCTTACCCTCACATCCTCACCCTTACCCTCACATCCTCAACCTCATATCCTCTCCCTCACACCCTTACCTTCACCCTTATGTCTTCATACCCTCACCCTCACCCTCACACACACCCAATCATCCTCACCTTCATCCACAAACCCACACACCCTCACTTCCTCACCTTCACACCCTCACCTTTACCCTCACACCCTCACACCTTCCCACCTTCACCTTCACTGCCATCCCCACCCTCCACACCCTCACACCCTCCCACCTTCACCTTCACTGCCACCCCCACCCTCCACACCCTCACACCCTCCCACCTTCACCTTCACTGCCATCCCCACCCTCCACACCCTCCCACCTTCATCTTCACTGCCACCCCCACCCTCCACCCCAGGCAACCAGACTCCCACAAAAACACCAACACACAAGCCAGCTTACACTATAGCGTCCCCATCCATGGTGGCTGCAGAGATGAGATCGCGCTTTGGATGGAAAGACAGACCCACAATGCCCGACTTGGCCTCGTAGTCTGGGGGAGCATTAACTTCCTTGACGTTCGGCTGAATGCCAAACAGGCTTTCCATTGTCGCGTCTTCCCCTGCACTGGAGTCGCTGTCTAACTGGAGGGGGAAGGAAAGATGAGTCTTCAAGAGAAGAGGAGGTCTTTCAAAATGGTCTTGAATTTTGGAGTTAAAACAGCTCTATGATGGCTGTGGTAAATTGACAGCAGGAGTTGTGGTGAGCATAATATCAAAACACAAAACCAGACAGAGTATTGTATAAACGAAAATTAAAAGAAACACATTAAGAAAGATGAAATAAACCTTTCTTACAGCAAAAGTGCTTCATTTCATATTCATATTAGATTATATTCAACTACAGTGAAATGGTCAACTTGATCAAAATATTTTCCATATTGTTAATAATTAAATCACTTTAAAAATTAAATTGAACCAATATCATACATTCAAATTAAAAAATACTATCAAATGACTTACATCTCCCTCTGAGTCACTTTCCATCTCTACAAAGTCCTGTAAAAGAAAAACATAAGATATGAATTATACCAAATATATACCAGATAATAAAACAAAATCTTCATTCTGAATAACAATCAATATAACTAAATTAATAAAATAAATATTAGAAGTTGGTTGCCCTTTCAGTTCAATTTTAATCAACAGCCTATAGAGCAAAATCAAATTTTCTCCCTCTCACAAAACACAATGACTCATGAATACATCAACTAAATATAAAAATCACCACAGTCACATGTAATCAGTAGTGACCATACCTCTTCATCATCATCAATGTCACTGTCATCCACGTGGTCCATATCATCATTGTCATCATCCTCAACGTCGTGGTCTTCATCGTCGTCATCATCATCATCCTCTTCCTCATTGTCACTGTCATTGGCGTCACTGTCATTTTCAAGCTCTTCACTGGAGTCATGAGCATGCCCATTGGTCTCAACTTCAGCATTATCTTCACTGCCGTTTTCCACTCCATTCGGGACTACTTCAGGCCGATCTTCGCTGCCATCCACTTCGTCATTGGAGTCTGCATCAGCATTATCTTCATCGTTGGAAATGTCATTGCCCTCATCTTCATCTTCGTCATCATCCGCGGCCTGTATTCCCCCCAGGGGAAACACACCACCTGGGGGAATTTCATCACTGGATTCATCTGAATCAGCTGGGTCCTCCTGTAAGACACAAGGGAAAAAAGGGCTTCATATGTAAGCTGGGTCTCTGGACATTTACTCTTTCTGAGGTTTAATAACTCAAGTGTTCTTTTTTTCCACCATCCAATTTGGTTTCATATATTACCCTTCTGACCCTATTGAACATCAATTAGAAATGAGAAGTTTTGGATCTGTACATCATAACTTGAACACTACTGCTAATTCATAGCAGTAGGACATGAAAGAAATTAACTACATCTAATACATTAACCCTCTCTGGACGGGTAGTACACTACTGTACCGCTCATTCAAAAGCCCAGTGGCCGGGCGGCACAATATTGTGCCAGCCATTTAATTGATTTAGGCCTAAGCGCTCGAAAGCCCCGGCATTGTGACATTCAAGGCTGGAATGCCCCCGTCGTGAGTGGGTTAATATCTAGAATAATTATTAATTATTGTGGTCAAACTTATAAAAGAATAATCTATCAGTATATCACTCTCATACTCTATTCTATAGATACATTAACCCACTGAGTGAGTATGGATGTCATGATATACATAATGGCACCGATTAGTCTTAAAAGACAGGTGTCAATGTATACGTGATACGACATCAGGATCTGCATGCAGTTGAAACATGCACAAAGTCATGAAGTATTATGGCTGTAACAGTGCTACCACCAGAGCGACAGGGTTCCAAAGTCAGCCTAAAGCCGCATTTTGTGATAGATTTATGGAAAAATATTGTTTGGGCTAGTCTGTGTTACCTGGAGGGTGGAGAAAACACTTTCCCCATCCCTATAATTTTAGCCAGTGCCACCAGCGTTGTAAACTGCCAATCTTGAGTGCCAGTTAGGTCGTTAGGCTCCCAGTCCGCAATGAGATAATGGCTTCTGTTACATCTCTCTCTCTCTCTCTCACACACTTACAATCACTCTCACTCTCACTCTCACTCTAACTCTCTCTCTCT
>BOPN01002408.1:157500-165000 GCA_017312705.2 Penaeus japonicus
ACAATTATCATTACTATTATGATTATTATTTTTGTCCTAATTATTATCACAATCTGTATTATTACCATTGTTGTTATTACTGTTATCATTCTTATTATAATAATTTCATTATCATCATTATTACGAATATCATTATGACTCTAATTATTATTGTATTATTATTATTACTATTATCATTATCATTATTACAATTATTATTATCATCATTATTACTAGTATCATTATCAATATCACTAAAATTATCATTTTTAATATTATCATCATCATCATTATCATCTCCATTCATTGTATCATGATAATTGTTGTTAACATTATTTTCATCATTTTATAATGTTCATCATTATATCATGATCATAGCTTTTAATAGCAGTAGTATCAATATCGTTATTATTGATTTCATTAGGATTTACGACGATACAGAGTAATCCATATCCAAATTCCTTTTGTTCTTCCGCCGACACCCCCATCCGTACCCCCCCCCCATTCTCTTCCCCCCCTCCTCCTCCCCCTACCTGGGTCATCTCCCTTTACCCCACCTAACCCGATTGACCTCTCAATATATATAAGAGGAAATAGCAATTTAATCAGGACTACTTCAGCACCATAGTCCCTGTCTCTCCATCACTTCTACTGTGATATTAGTTTTTTTTTTTTTTTTTTTCTTTTTTTCTTTCTTTTCTTTTCCTTTCTGTAGATTGAATAGCGTTCCTCCATCACTTCTTGTGAGGTTCGCAAACTATGAACCGATTGATTAATTATGGAAATAGATACGAGAGGAAGAGGGGGTCATTCCAGATACGGGTTTAGGCTTTATGTGAAGGAAAATGAGGTGTTATTATTAGGATTATTAATAGTTATTGACATTATTATTGTTACGTTGTCTTTATTATCATTGATACTCTCTCTCTCCCCCCCCATATATATATATATATATATATATATATATATATATATATACTGTATATATATATATATATATATATATATATATATATATATATATATATATATACTGTATATATATATATATATATATATATATATATATACTGTATATATACATATATATATATATATATATATATATATATATATATATATATATATATATATATATATACTGTATATATATATATATACATATATATATATTATATATATATACATATATATATATATATATATATATATATATATATATATATATATATATATATATTGAGTATATATATATATATATATATATATATATATATATATATATATATATATATATATATATATATGTGTGTGTGTGTGTGTGTGTATGTATGTATGTATGTACATTTTCATATGTTCATATTACTGATTATCTAATGTGTGTATATATATATATATATATATACATATATATATATATATATATATATGTATATATATATATATACATATATATATATATATGGAACTAGCAAGTAATATTCCGCTGATTAAAGTAAAATTAGCTAAATTTGAAAAACTTAAAATAAGTCATAAAATCATTTGAAGGAAGTTATAAGATGATAAAATAAATGGATAATAAAAAAAACAGAGCCAGCGATTGAGCTGCATCACTGCGATCGACGGATATCGCGATTTTTCACCATCTTTTCTGACATTCTCAAAGAAGGAAAGGAATTCAAGGTCTATTTCCATTCCTGAGATAAAAGATTATAAACAAACAGAAGTACACGCATCCCTTTTATTACAAACAGAGAAATACATCCATAACCAAATGCAGACAAACAGATCCACCCATACCATATTACAAACAAACAGACAAATATACACATACCCAATATATATGATCTCAAAGAATATTTCTCACAACAATTAAATGCATGCCAACACTTCTGTGTATTGCTTTTGTCACAACTTTTTAGTACTTGTGATTACAGATGCCAGTTATAATATCCTTTACTTCATTCCCTTGGCCAAACCTTCCCAAATTGGTTACTGATATAGAAGGAAAGATGAATGTATGAAGTAATAAATGTACAATTACCGAATATTCGGTTAACCTGCAGGGCACACGCTCTCTGTCATGTGTTGTAAGGATTTACACACGGAGAATCAACAGTGTTCAAATATTAAAGTTAGCCGGTGATTGCCTAGTGCTTTGTTTCTTCTTTTTATTAAATTTTCTTTCTATACATTGTACCTAGGACTTGAAATTGCGTATGTGCTGCCTATCCCTTTGCAAATCATATATATTGCAGAGGTTCTTGTTCCTCATATGAATTTCTTCCTTGTAAGGTTTGTTGCATCGATGATATAGTTTGTTTCGCAATCTAGAAGTCTTTATGTATGTATGTATATGAACGCATGTGGCATTATGTACATTGTATCCTAGTTATACTTAATGTGTAACGACCAAGGGAGGTATTTGAATGTGAAATTAGTTGATAAATACCCATTATAATTCATCTATCTTGTTTAAGTCATTTCGAATTTAGATAACACAGATGGTAAGTAGTATTAAATCAACCAAGTGTAGCAGTATAATACCTTTGTTTACAAATTAATAGATTAAAATATTTACGACTTCGTAAATTCTTACACAGGACGCGATACACACGTTGAAGTCTAGAGGTCACCTCGACACGAACACGACCGCCATAAACTACGGAACATGACGTCGTTGCTGAACTGAAGCATGGTTGGTAACTTGGTGAAACGCTTGATGCAAGCGGCTTTGTCCATAAGGTGAATATGCTTCATAGTTTGCAACCTTATATAATATTATTCAAGGAAGAACATTACCTTAAGTTATTGTTGTAAATAAGAATGGATTGAGTTAATAGTATAATTGCCTATCGATTCAGACCAGTCGACAAAAAGAACGCCTCTATCCTATGGAATAAAATTGTATGCGTGAAACCCTGTAATAAACTCCTTCCTTTCCTCCTATTAACGTGAAATAACTAAATTCACCCGCAGTGTCATAGCCGATATTTCCCTCGGTAAAAATGCAACCGAGGAATGGACATCTTACACGGGGCCGAATTACCGCAAAGAAGTCTTCCCCAAAAATGACACAAGTATGGTCTTCGGTTTATCTGCCCGGCCAAGATTTGCCATTTCGTTTCCTGCATTTCCATAATTCATCCAGTTCATTAACTCATCAGCTGCCTGTTACCATCGCATGCTATATTGTTCGATCTACCTTTAAGAGCAATTTTTATTTTCTCTATGACCATTCATTTGGCCATAAGGCCTTTCATTAGCCGCTTGGCAGACTCATGAAGAATTTAAGTAAGTTCTCACATGTAAAACAGCTTTTATTTTCTGTTTTATTTACGTGCTGACGTGAATATGTGAATGTAAGTTATGTTTTTTTCGTTTCTTTATGTTCAGTTAATAAAATTGAGGTAAAGTGGATGCTTGGCTCTTTTAGCAGTTTGAGTTCCATAATATATTCGTTTTCAAATATTCCTAAGATATATGAAACCTTGTCATGTAACAGTGCCTTAATTATGAATGAGAAATGTATAATGAATCCCTACATGTGTCGGCTTTACTTTATATTCGTATTATTCCTATTATGATTACACTATTACTTTTAGGCTATTTGTTGTTGTTGTCAAGTTGTTTTTTGCAAATCACAATAGGCGTAAAATATTAAAAACCTTTTTAAAGAAGTGGAGTTTGATTTCCACACTGAGTTAGCTTTTAATGTAATTACATTACTAGCACTTATTAACATGCTAATATTCATACTGTAACAGTTAAGAGTAGTTTTATCTACTCTCCTACTACTGCTGCAATTCTTCTTACTATTACTACTATTAGTATTCTTTCAAGGTTTCTTGCTTTTTTTATTACCACAAACATTATCTTTTTCTATTCTTGCTATCAATACTTATTACAGTTATTGCTATTGTCATCACTTGCCATCATAACTTTCCATTACCGATGTATTCATTATTAGCATATATCTTTTATGCTTGCAATCATTATCACTGTTGATATTAGATTACGCATCAATAGTATCAGCTGTTATTCTTAATTAGAATAGAATATCTAATCTTAATAGAATAATGCATTAACTTAGCTGCTCCTTATAATTATAAAGAAATATTACCTTTCTTATTTGTATTTGCAACACAGATTGTTTTCTAACCGCCATGACTTAATTTTTTTTAGCCGAGCCCATGGAAGTTGGAATTTCTGTTCTGGTGAGGAACTTGCCGAAGATCGACGAAGTTAATGGCGTGAGTAGATGTTCGGTCTCTCTTCTCCTTTCTTTTCTCCTCTCCTCGTCTCTTCTTTTCTTTTCTTTTTTTCTCTCGCTCTGCACACACTCATTCATTCTCTCTCACTCTCTCTCGCGCACGCGCGCACACACACACACACACACACACACACACACACACACACACACACACACACACACACACACACACACACACACACACACACACATCTCTCTCTCACTCTCACTCTCACTCACTCACTCACTCTCTCGCACACACACACTCACTCTCTCTCTCTCTCACTCACTCACTCACTCACTCACTCTCTCGCACACACTCACTCACTCGCTCTTTCAATCACTCACTCGTCCTTCACTCCCCTACTCTCTCTAGGTGATGTTCATGGAGGTGAACCTTCGCGTCAAGTGGCAGGACGAGCGGCTGACGATTCCTCCTTGGCTGGCCGCCGAGGACTACATCCCCCTCGACCCTGTTATTCTCAAGGATATATGGGTGCCGGACCTCTACATTGGTGAGACTCAGGGGCCTGTTTCTCTGTTTATTGGTCGGTGTGTTTGTCTATATTTATGCTTGTCTTTCTTTCTTCCCTTCTTTTTCTTTTTTTCTTTTACTCCCTCCCTCCCTCTCTTTTTCCTTTTATCAGTCTCTTCTTCATTCTGCCTTGCATTTTATTTTTCGTCGTAAGGTGCGCCATGAGTTTTATATATATATATATATATATATATATATATATATATATATATATATATATATATTTATATATATATTTATGTATATGTATATATTTGTGTATATTTGTATATATATATATGTATATATTTGTATATATATATATATTTATATATTTATGTATATATGTATGTATATATGTATGTATATATGTATGTATATATGTATGTATATATATGTGTGTGTGTCTAAACATATAAATCACCCAACGATAGAATTAATACAGTTGTCATAGAATCACTAAAGTAGATTATCCATTAGAACAACGCTTCTTTTCCCGCCCTTCCCCCCGTCCCACAGACCATAGCTCCGAGGCCATAACGCCTTCCGTCCTGACCAGCATCGCCTCGGTGTGGATCTATGGCGACGGGACCGTGGACTACTCGGGAAAGTATGACGCCAACAATCTTCTCATTCGAAAACCCAAATCTGAAATCGAACCGCAGATAGCTTGTCAAAATTGAATTTAAAAAAAAAATTGTTCTCGCTTCATTTTCTCTCTTAATTCTCTCATCTTGCTTTTCGTTATTCTTTTGTTTTTGTTTTTTATTTCTGTTATTGCAGTATGTACATTCGAGTCGCGTGCAGAATGAATTACACGTGGTTCCCTCGCGATCATCAAATATGCAGTATTAGAATTGAGAGCTGTGAGTTAACCAAATCATTTGTTTTTGTTCAGCAAATTAATGGTATATCTTAATTTGTGTTTGTTTCTATAGATGATATATATTCGATCATCAGAAGTACCCAATAAATATGTAGAAATTTAGTGTAAATATGGATTACACCAAGAAAACATTTACGCTTGTCGTCAGGTTCACAATCCAGAGACAACATTAATACACAAATCTAAATTTCTCCAAAATTATGAAACCCTCAACATAAAACTACACCCCAGAATAAAGGTACAACACCTAATGACTACATCAGAATAGATTCCAAAGGCCACAGGACAAAATCCAAATTCCCCTTTTCTACAGATGCCTACACTCTAAACTACAACGTGTACAAGTGGGTCCCGCCGGGCTTAGAAATTGGCAAGGACATTTCAAACGAGCAATTCAACATCCGCTTCGAGAAAACCGACCCTTACACTCGCGTCCAAGATGTCTATGGTGAATTGACTCTTGTTTATGGCTCTGTGTTTGTTTGTGTCTGTGTTTATGGGGGTGTTCTTTGACTCTATTTATGTGCTTATCGATGTCTGTGTCCATGAGTTTGTCTATGTCCATGTGGAATGTGTTGATCTGTGTTCCTGTTTATGAGGTTTTCTATCTTTTTTTATGTAGTCTTTTATCTCTATGTCTATTACGTTGTTCGTGTCAAAAACATGTCTGTGTCTGTCCTAGCGTGTCTGATAATAACGATAAAACTATTGTGATTACATTGCGTATTATTTATTCATTCCTATATAGGGCTATATCATGAAATTGACATACTGTGGCAACAATGCGTTCAATGATTCTCGTAGACATGTTTGAAGAAAAGTTATGAGTGAGAATGAATAACTACACCGAGCAGAATGTGTAATTCACGTTTCGATATTACATAGAATCAAATAGTCCTGACGAATTAATGAATTATCAACTTATATCTTCAATTATGATAATGCTCGTTCTCCGCCAGAATTACACGTTCATGTTGCTTTAAAGATGCTGGAATATAGAAACGTCAGTTGCATATCCTGCATAATGAAATGTTTCACCCTCAATTACACACCTCTTTTCAACATTCGTCTCAACAACCTTCCTTCCTTTTTTTCATCCGTAGGAACTTACCCCGCGCTGGCTTTCCGTGTCCACCTGACGCGGCAAATAACGTACGTCCTCCTGCAGGTGTACTTGCCGTCGGGCTTGTTCGTGGTGGTGTCCTTCGTGTCGCTACTCGTGCCTCCCGACGCCATCCCAGGCCGCATGACCCTCTGCATCACCACGATCCTTACCATGTCCGCTCTTCTGGGGGTTGCGATGTTAGTTGGTGGCCTCGTTCTCTCTTGAGGAAATGCTTGTAGAATGATTTTGATTGCCAGCAAAGGCACCTCGATATCCATGCTTTATGTATATTTATGAATTACTTTAATGTGTTATTGCGAATATATGCATTTTTTTTTAAATTGAAGTAGGATTTCACGTTTTCAGGAATATGTTGTTTTGCATACGAGTCCTGCCTCACCATATGCAATTTCATAATGATTATAAACTTACATGCTTCATTATTCCCTCACCAATATTTTTTTTCTGATTTCATGTATCCAAAAACAAACCATCTCATCATTTGAGACAGAAATTGCACCACGCAAATGCCCTATATCTACCTGTGAATATATTCTTACTGGACTTAAATGGAGCATTAAAACTATATTCCCGAAAATTCCAGGCAATCTACCCCACAAGTCAGCTACACCCGAGCTATAGATATATGGCTGCTTGTTTGCTTGTCTATAGTCAGCGTTGTGTTGCTGGAGTTCGGTATCGTTATCAAGTAAGTGTTTTATTGCTTTTTCCCCCTAGTCTAGCATGATATGCCAAAATCGCTA
>BOPN01002408.1:170000-175000 GCA_017312705.2 Penaeus japonicus
GGTTAGTGAGCTGTAGTAGCGTTGAAATAATAAAGTTATGAGTTTGAGTGTCTCTGGTTTCGAGATGGCTGAAGGTCTGAAAATCGTGATGAATATATTCTGATTAAAAGGTTATCGATTATGCAAATGCTTGTCTAATGATAAGGGAAAGTAGATCAAAGTATACGTAGTAAAAGTGGTGTGTTTATGTAAACCTATGTAATAATATGCCGTTTGGTATTGATGCATATCGATGTTGCAAAGGGATTCAGTTTGCTTGACACATTTGCACAATTAGGTGATTACCCTGAGTAGGATCGTGCAAAGATAGAGAGAAACTAATGTAAGGGAACAGGGTAGGTCCCAATTTCTCAAAGTCTTCATATTATAGGCATCAATGATTGCCATGGATTCAGCATTTTTCACTCCAAAAGTGATAAAAGTATATTTAGCTAAGATGGGGCTGGTAGACTTCCCTGGCAATTTATTATCAATTGAGGAACTAGTGCAAGCTTTGGCCTTTTCCAGAGCACAAACTGTGGAGGCCATGGCATCACTAGATACTCACATACATTCTAGAACATTTCTTGTAATTCTACCTTTGGTCCAGCATATGATGACCTCATCAAGCAATGTTGTGGCAATAAATTTTCTGAATAATGCCACATTACTAAATACCTTAAAAGTGGTACAGACAGATTCCTCTCAACCTCTACTGTCCATAAATGATCAATTTTACCCAATGAGAGCTACCTTAGATGGACTAGCCAATCATAGCGCTTTTATGTTCCTTATTGTTAGCGAACCCATGAGTTTAAGTTTTCGAGTTTTGAATCCGTTGTTGCATCATGAAGAAGTGTATGTTTGCAGTACTGGTCCCGGTATGGGATACACATAGACAGTGTATTCAAAAGGTGTCAGCACTAAATAAGGAATCAGCCCAAGCTCCATGTAAGATAAAATAAAAATTCATGAAAATCAAGGTAATTAGCACAAAGTGCTATAAAAAAAAAAAAAAAGAGGAGCCTAGGGGTGAGGGGGCAAAGCCCCCCCCTCTGGCTAGGGCTAACTTCAAAACTAGATGAAGTTAAGTTAGTCAATAGGTTAGAATTTTGGGTAAATTTTCCGAATAACGCCGCGTTACGAAATACCACAAAAGTGGTATCGATGGATTCCTCTCAACCTCTACTATTCATATATAGTGAAATTAATGAGCGCTTGCACCCCTGGACCCCACAATCTGGGTCTCTTTTCTTAAGGCACTTCGTGCTACCTCGTCCTACTTCGGGGCATATTTCGCTTGCAAAATCTTAACCCAATGACCTACCTAACTTTGCCTAGTTTTGAATTAATCCCTAGCCAAAGGGGGGCTTCGCCCCCCCTTTTTAGGGCACTTCGTGCAACATACCTTGGGCAAGATATCCCGAATCCACCATCCTCGCCCTGAAATTCAAACATGGCTGTGTTTACGTATTTACGGATAGTAGCAAGCTGTGGACTGGAAACCCCCAAAGAATTACCTGCATGTGCTGTTATGTTCTCTCAACAGATGGCACAATATTCCCCATTATTTACAGTATAATTATAGTGCCCTCTATTGGTGGTGTCGCGTCATCATCGATCCTAGTTTCCTATCCCCTGAGGAATCCTGTAGACGAAGACTCAGTTGCTGTCATCATGCCGCAGTGTGAGGGTTATCTGTGTCGCGGCATTTTCATCTACAGGACTAATTACGCATCATAAGTATCACGAAGTGCCCTGAATAGGGGAGATCCACAGGGGGGCATAGCTCCCTCTTCGCAAGAGCTGACTTCAAAGGGCGAGGATGGTGGATTCGGGATATCTTGCCCAAGGTATGTTGCACGAAGTGCCTTAAAAAGGGGGGTCCAGGGGGGGGCGAAGCCCCCCTTGGCTAGGGCAAACTTCAAACCTAAGCAAAGTTAGGTAGGTAATTGGTTAAGATTTTGCATACGAAATATGGCAGGAATTCATATTTTACCCCGCAATTTCCCTGATCTACTTCATGCCCTCCCCTACTATCGGGACCCAGATTGTGGGCTTCAGGGGTGCAAGTGCTCATTAATTTCACTATATATGAATAGTAGAGGTTGAGAGGAATCCATCAGTACCACTTTTGTGGTATTTAGCGACGCGGCGTTATATGGAAAATTTACCGAATTTTGTAGACAAAAATACCCTCAAAACAGCACATTCCAAATTATGGGAGATAAAGGTAAGTAGAAGGAAGTGCTATAAAAAGGGGGGGTTCCAAAGGGGGCAAAGACTTCCCTTGGCTACGGCCAACTTCAGAACTAGATCAATTTAGGTTGGTCAATAGGTTAAGATTTTGTAGACAAAATACAACAAAAGCAGTGCATTCAAAACTCTCGCTAAAATCGGTTCTAGTGATTGCTGTGCACATGGTACACCATATGGGTGAGAAAATCATAAAGAAACTGAGTCTTTAACATTTTTACTTTACAATAGATCAGTATATGAAACTAAGGAATATTTGTCTTATATATAGATAAAATTTATTCATATATTACACAGCAATTTCCCTGATATACTTCATGCCCTCCCTTACTATTGGGTGAAATTGTGGATTATATCCACTATATATGAATACTAGAGGGTCAGAGGAATCCATCAAAGCCACTTTTGTGGTATTTAGTAACGCGGTGATGTTCGGAAAATGTATGGTGCCCTCAGAACTTTGAGCTCAAGAAAGGCTTATAAATCTGCACAATGTATTTTCTAACAAGCAGACAAATAGCCAGAGAGGTCTCCAAACTCTATCTTGCTTGATAAGATTTGGATGGAGGATTTTTTTTACCACTACTTGACTCTAAAGGCCTTGGTTACACTTTCTCTTTAAACTGTTATTTTGGAAAGCAATTATGGGCTTACCTCTAGCTTTCTCTCTTTCCTATTTTCTATCTAATGTAGTTGTTCTCTATGACTATTACATTGTTTTTTTTTTAGGAAATGCCTGCAAGCTCATATGACTAGGCTAAGATATTTCCTTTTCTTTAAATAATCTTTGTATATGTATACTTACCTATAAATAAATTCCCATAAAATTTGGTAAAAAGCATGAAATGCTTTCAAAAGGGGCATCCAGATGGGACTAAAAAAACCTTGACTAAGGCTAAATTCAAAGCTAGGTTAGGTTAGGTTAGGTCTTTCACGTAGGATTTTGTTGACTGCAAACGGAGAAACATCGCATGCAGAATTCCTGCATTTTCTGTAATTTTACTAGTTTTTCTCTCTATCTACACAGTCCTATTCTGCCTTACTGCTAATGAAATATTTATATGCTAGAGATTTAACCCGACGGTCCCAGCGATAAGTGGAAACCCCCTACGCTGGGCCTATGCAATGTTGCATCGGGAACGTCACACTGGTGTGTCGCCCCATCATCAGGCATTTAGCCATGTCACACGGGTGTGATGCACCGTCATCAAAGGGTTAATGCTTAATTAACATTCTGAACAAAGCTAATAAAAAACAAGAGTCTTAATTTCTATGCACCCCCCTCATGCTGACTGTTTTTTTATTAATTTTTGTTTTAGTGGTGTCATAAGATAAAAAAGAAAATTTACAACTTAATTGCATCCAGACTTCCACACAAACAGTTAACATATGATTGTCCACTTATACATATAAAAGAGCAAACAAATATAATAAAGGCAATATCAGTTGGAATGCTTTTGATTCATTGGAGCTGTTGATGCTACCCTCATGTCACTATAGGCTTTCAGGTAGTTTATTGCATTTGTGATAAGTAGAAGGAGAGAACCCTAATTCACACGTATATGGTGACAAAGGAACCAAGTAATTTCAATCCAGCAACAAAATAAGTGTGTTGTAAACTCTAGGCTAGGAATGGGTGATGTGGGTTAAGTTAGAAGTCCAGAACAAAAACTAGTGCAACCAGGAGTAAGTAAGATGAAAATGTCATCTGACAAGATGGACTGCATGGCCAATCCATTTCAATGAAAATATACCCCTTGCCATGTGTATTTTTACCCCCAGCCGTTCTAGAGTATGGGCCATTTAGAATTTCCTTGTGATCTTGTATGAGTTGTCGCTGTTGTCCCTAAGCTTTTGATGCTTGAGAAAGAGGACAACTTACACTTGTTTCTTATCTACTAGATCTTGGCTCTTATATGTAAATTATTGCATAAGGCTTACCAATGGTAAAAGTACAATAATCTCAAGCCCCATTTACACAATCATACATGCATGACAACATAGTCAAGTATATTTGAAGAGGTTAAAATATCTATGCCAAATTTACAGCCAGCCTTTTTTGTTGGTGTATTTCTCTTCTACAATTGTATGATTGCTTTGAAAGATCCTGGAATGCTTGTGCATCTGAGTGTTATTGTTCCATGTTCACTAAAAGAGGTGTAAATTTCTCTAAAGGTGTATGTAGTGTGTTGATGTTTTGTTGTGTTATTTGATGGACAAATATGTCTGTCCTCAAAAGTAAATCTTTTGACAGATATTGATGTATGGTTAAATGGAAATTTAATTTCATAGCAAAATCAGCTTCTATAAAGATTGAAGGTGAAAGCTACTTTCTGTAACTTAATATTTGTACATATTTATATTAGATATGTCTTATTTAGTACGGCAAATGTTTTGTCCAGAAAGATAGTCATGAAGTCATTTTCCTGGATGCTGTTTGAAGACAAAATCTTATAAACACCTAAGTATAGCATTTCATAAAGAATTGAAGTATTGTCCTTCAAAAAACATTTTATCATTATTCTTATTTTATTAATAGTATTATCTTTTGTTATTTATATTATTATTATTATTATTATAATTAATATTATTATTAATGTTTTTGTTTGATTTCAAAATTCTAAAGTATTCTTATTTGTGCAATTTATTATGAATAGGATGTTACTTTATTATAGACAGGACTTGTGTTAGATTTTTTATTCAAGATAATAATTATGAGGTCCTCTTCTGTGTGCATCCTATATATAGACATAGTCAGGTGAGGA
>BOPN01002408.1:180000-192500 GCA_017312705.2 Penaeus japonicus
GCCTGGAACACGCAAGTCCAAATCAGAAGGTACAGTCGCCTTCATTGGCACTACTGGAAAGACTGCAGCAGCTTCGGAAATGGCAGGAGGAGCAAAGAGAAGCCCTCATGCGAACCCAGTCCAGCAGCTCCTTTGAAGTGTCTACAGATTCATTCAACCATTCTAAGTCAACTAGCCATCTGAGTTCTGGTTCAGGAAGTCATAGAGATACTCCAGAGTCCCAGCCTTCAAAATCTTCAGGAGGCAGATGTTCACAGCAGCGGCATGAGAGTCACCAGAAAGTGGATCAGAATACACCCACCCAGAGGGCAAGCTCATTCAAAGCACAAGGAGTACACAGTGATCAGGGAAATTTGGCTGCAGCACAAAGACGTGATGATAGTGCCTCGGGTGTTTCTGATCCATGCCAGAAGTCTTCATTCCTAGATCTTGAACAAAAGAACAGTGCTGATGTTGAAACCATGAATTATCATGGGGATGAATACTACGTTGCTCAAAGGCAGACCTATAACATGCCAAATAAAGCTCCTTTAGTCAGGCCAATACTCCATACTGCTGCATCTTTGGAAGAACAGACTGTTATTAACCGTGGGAGGACTTTTGAAGATATCTTAGAAGAGAATATGGCCAAAGAGGGTTTCCAAGGACATAGTGAGTGTGACCTGAAGCCAAAGAAACAGTTTTTAAGGAAAAGGAGTGGGCTCTCACATTTCGAGGGAAAGGGCAACGTTGATACCAGGCCAGCCGACCCACCTGCATCAGTATTAAGATGTAATATTGAAGAACCTGTACCAGTGAAGCCCAAGCAAAGATATCTCAGGAAGGGGGAAGGAACAGCAAGATTTAGGATGGCTCCTCTAAGACTGAAGAAGCAAAAAGAGATTCATGCTCCTAGGGATAGTGACACCAGGAGGACCATCCCTCAGAAATCTCAGGAGGAAGCCATAAGGAAAATGAAGCCTGCAACAAGTGTCAGGGCTGATACTCAAGGGACATTTTCTCATAATAAACTTTCAAGTACATATCCAAGTAAAATATCAAATAGGCCAATTAATAGACTTCAACTGAAGGATGTTCCCAAAAGTACAGGTGTGACAGAATGGAGTCATGGATCAGAGGAGGGGGTTAGCAAAAGCCAAATATCTGAAAGCAAGGGTCATGATCTGGACAGAATTAAAGGTTTTAAAAATGATTCTGCACCATCCGTACTTAAACAGTTGGAGGAGGATAAAAAAAGACGCAAAGAACAGGAAGAGTTGTCAGCATTTGAAAGGCTTGAGGAGCTAGCTGCAGACTCTAGTTTTTCATCTAATTCTTCCACAGTTTGGCAGTTGCTACAGAGAGGCCAGCGGTCAGCCTCATCCACCCCACTGCGTTCGCCTCCACCTTTCACTCCACAAGAAACTCCTATAACAAAGGTTGGCAACCAGCAGCAGGGAAGCTGTGTTGCAAGTAACCTTTTGCAGAGATTGTTCCAGGCGGGTGTTATTCCCGAGGTTGAGAATCAGCAGAATTCACCACACCAGCAATCACAACCTGTGCAAGAAATCAAACAGCAACAGCAGCAGCAAGTACAAAATCAACTACCTCAGCAACTGTTGAGTGTGAGTGCTGTTCTTGAGCAGTTGAGAGCAATTGTAAGGCTAGAAGAGACTGGCAATTTAAGTGTGTCACAAGACGATGTCCAGACACTTATAGAGAGTTTCATTAAACCTAGCATTCCTTCACCCCTCGACTCAGCCACTCGTTTTGCACATGGGGTGCAACAGCCGATTGACAACAGAACAAGCACTCCAGCACAGCGAGCAAGTGTAACTCCTAGTTCTGGGCCACGAGTGCATTTCAGGAGTGAGGGAGTTGAAGTGCTGGAATATGAGCCCTCTGACACAGAAGCTGAGGATTCTCTGACAGATGCCCCATCCATTGCAGAGGATGACACTGATCTAGTTACCACATCAGATTTAGAGGCATTAACATTGCTAGCAATGAAAAAATCAAATCAGAATAAGCCTCCTTCACTAAGAGAAATTTCAGAGGCAAAAGATAGACACTCAGCAGATGAAGGCGACAGCAGCACCAGCACACTGATTGACGAAAGGTGTGGACCTGCCTCAACCCCTGAAAACAAAGTTCAACCCCTCATGCTAGAGTTCTCACCTCCACCTCAAAGACCCCATCATTCTGCTTCAAATTATATCTGGTCAATTTTTAGAAAAGACAGGGACACAAATAAAAACATGGATAAAGACAAAATCCCACATCAAAATAGGAAAGATGGGGAACTTCATTCAAAGCACAAAAATGAGCAGAAAGCTGAAAGTACACAAAGCATGAAACAAAATCCCGTAATGGAAGCCATGGAATCGCAACGAGTTCATTCTCAGAAAAAAGACGAGAAGTGCTTGAGTGATGAACTTGACTCCCACAAGGCACTTCTTTTGGCAAAAATGTGTGAATTAGAAAAGGAAACTGAAGCATTTAAGAAAGAAACTTTAAAGCTCAAGAGTCTCCAGCAGTCATTGCAGAATGAAAAGGTGCTTTTGGCAGAAGAAAGAGAGAAGTTGGTAGTAAACTTGGAGAAAGAGAAGATTAATTTTCAAAAATATGTAGATAGAGAGAGGAACAATCTGTGGAAAGAGAAACAGGAGCTTCAGCGGGCAGCTCCATCCATATCTATGGTTCAAGAGAAGTCTTTGGAAATTGTTTACCTCAAAGAACAAATGCAGGACTTGGAAGAGGAACTGCAAAAGAAGGATTCTCTAAACCAGTTTGCTATAAAAAGATTAAATGATAGAATAAAGGCCCTTGAGCAGGAGAACAAGCAGCTGAAAGAGAAAAATTCTTCTCTACAAATGTTAGAAAAGGAGAATTTAGATCTCAGACACAGGCTTGACAGAACAAAACTTTCTAAGAAACCAGCCCTTAGGGATTTGCAAAATAAAACGCAAACAACATCAAAAATGAGAAAGAAAACAGTCACGATTGACAGCATAAACAGATCGCTCTCCAAAAATCTGATAGAAGCTCCTCTCAAGTCAGTTACTTCTCACAAAGAAACAGCAACTAAGGAAGATAAGACACAAAATAATCCATTGAAAGAAAATGAAAAAGAACAACAGAATTATGTCAGGAATGATGCTATATATCAGATACAAATTTCAGGTGAAATTACAAGAGAGGGTACATCGGAGCCTCAGGATGCAGATCTGAACAAGGAGTCCAGTGTTTTACAAGAAGACATATCAGTAGTAAACATGTTCAAGGAAACCAAGTCAATTCCAGTTGCTGGGAAACTGGTTTCAGCAGACGACAAAGTAAGTGAATATACCGAGCTCCATAGAAGTGATGGTACCACTGAGGTTACTTATGCTAATGGAAACAAAAAGTTAATTTATCCAAATGGTTCCATTGTAGTCAGTTACTATAATGGGGATAGGAAGGAAGTACACAGTGATAGAACTATATATATTTATGGAACTGATCATACTAGTCACACAACATATAATGATGGAAAGGAGCATTTAGAGTTCCCCAGTGGCCAGAAAGAGACACGTTTTCCAGATGGCTCCTCGGAAATTGTATTTGCAGATAATTCACGGAAAAGGATATCAAAAGATGGAACAGAAACCTGCACAATGAAGGATGGCACGGTTGTTCGAACTAACCCTGATGGAACCAAAGTGTTTGAGTTTCCCAACGGACAAAGAGAAATTCATACAAACAAGGAAAAGCGAAGAGAGTACCCAGATGGGACAGTCAAGATCCTGCACCCTGACAGCCATACTGAAACTCGGTACAAAACTGGACGTGTCCGCATCAAAGACAGCCGAGGGAACGTCATAAGTGATACCCACCAGGGTGTTCCATAACATGCAGATTCATTTCGTGTGTGCCTCAGAAAAGCCTCCTCCAGAGACTAGCATTTCTATTTTCTATTTTTCTCTTATTTTCAACTTTGTTTTAGACATGATTGCTTGATTCAGAGATATTTTCTTCCTTCCTTCCTACCTTCCTTCTATCTTTGTGTTGGTAAAGGTAGAGGTCATTGCTTGTGAATTTTCTTGTGTGAGATTTAAGTATTGGTTAATATGATCTGCTGTTTTTCTGTATTGCTTTTGATAAGTAAAGTATGTCAAATTGTCAGTAAAAGCATATGAAAAGTTCATTTGAATCAGAACTATTTCTTATACATATCTTACTTTAGGTTTAGTGGAGACTTAAAGAAAACATATCTATGTATTAATGTTTTTATTTTTTGTGCAGTAAAATGTGAATGATATGTGTACATTTTCTTTGAACCAATGATTTCTTTGTCTTTTATTTTCTTTATGAATTACACATGTGGCTACTTTATAAATAAAAAAAAATGAAAACTTTTTTTTCCCATTATGCAAGGCAAAACTACTATTGTGGGATTTAAAATGTACATATTTTAAACGATCAGGTAAAACTGATAATTAAGATTTTAGAAGTTAACTTGGACTTTGAAAGGTCAACTTAATAATGGGGATAAAGTTGGTCAAGAGTCAGTGCATTTTTAGGTATTTTTTAATAATATATAATGAAATAAATATACAATTAAGGAATACAACAGGGTGATTTAATGCATTTTGTTTAGGGAAAAATAAGGAAATTAAAGGCCATAATGGTTAGGACTATAGTCCTTTATTTAAATATTCACAATATAATACAGGGAAGTATATTACTGTGGTAATATGCATCCATTGATTCCAGGAAATACATTCCAAAATACTGAAACAAAATAGGAATGACGGAGGCAGGACAGCTATGTTTCCATAAAAATAATATTTGAGTACCATGTGCACGGGTTGTTACAACTAAATTATAAATTAGTGACCCTAATGGGCCCAACCTCAGGCAATCACTTTAGCACTCATTGGATTTGACTGATGGCTATGATCATGAGTTATTATATTAATATGTGAATCTCATCTTTCACCGACTCTATACAATATATATTTATTAATATTTATTATTCATGATCAATAATAATGTGGCTGTACAATACATGAATTTAACTAACATGAGAAACTGAAGGGCGTCACCATACGAACAGCATTTCGACCGGCGTTCATTACCGCTACATACTTTTTCAATCCTTTGGATTATGTTAGTCATTTTATACAATATTTGTTACATGAAGCCAAGACTTGAAATAGCTTTACAATTCACCAGTCAAAACCTGTTCGTGATGTCGTCCACCCAGGCAGTCACAGCCGGGTGGAATGAGGGAGTAACACTGCATTACTACACGGGGAACCAAGTCAATTCCGTAACATCACTTTGCCCGGAGGAGAATATAACGTGAACTGCATGTGAGATAATTTTACGATACAAACTAAGCGTACTATCAACATGACTGCAGAGATTTGCAACTGAACTTGCAGATATGCATTTCACATTACTTTCTACTTGGGAAACTTTACCTGATGTTTTGGGAATAACCTGTTATCTCTTTATATAATGTAGTACTCAAGGGTCTAAAGCAAAACAAACATGCACAATGGACACTATTTACTCTATCCAAATGGCCGTTTTTTTTGTTTTTGTATTTTTTTTTGTATTTTTTTTATATATTAAAGTCAATTTGGTTATTTTCTGTATTCCTCCCCCATTAGTTTCCCTGCGATATATGCAATAAAATTCCAACCAGAGGATCTTGCACAAGGAGGCAAAACATTTAGTTTGATGGTGTAACCACAGCCATACCCTTTTTCTCATTCATTATAAAATATACTCCAAATAATAACACAATATACTGAAATCCCTACCATGTTTTAATCTTAAAATGCTGAAGCCTATTTTAATTTCAAATAAAATCATTATTTTATTTAAAAATAAAATCCATAAAATGAAAGATTCTGAAAAACCTTGATTGATACCTCATTATATATATATATATATATATATATATATATATATATATATATATATATATATATATATATATATATATTACTTTGAATTTTGGTTTGACAACCATAAAAACTGGTTGGTCAAAGCATTCAAAGGAGAATTGGCCTCCTCAACACTGAGGTAGCACTCTGACATGAAGGTTACAAATCATAGGGGAAAAAAATCACTCCCAGTATAGGTGATGTCAGAAATTATAACCAACCTGTTCAACTAGTTCAAATATAGTCTACCGGAATATGTTATGACTGAATATCGAGGCAGTTTTATAAATAATGGAGCTTCTAGAAACAATATGGATGATCAGCTTTGGATCTTGTAATTATGCATAATAATTTCTAGTTCAACAAGGCTACAAAAGTGTTGCTAACTCCCTGTCACACAGTTTCATGAAGAGGAGGTAAGTTAAAATGTTACAAGAAAAGGGTTACCAATATTGGTGAAACGGTTGCCTAGATTTAAGAATTTGATTGTTGTCAGTAAGTCCTGAGTGAGTCTAATATAAGCAAAAAAGACAAGATACTCTTTGACAATCTGATTATTTACTTCCCTCATGATACTAAAAGTGTGCTGAGGAGAGTTACAATGTTGGAGTTGTCTCTTACATCCATTTTTTTTTTCTCTTTTCTTTTTTAAATATGAAAGGTGTGCTCGCAAATGTCATAATTTCTAGATCCGTGATGATGCCACTTGCACAGGACTGATTGCCCAATTAGGATTATGGATACAAAAACATTACACATCAACCAACTCCTTTCCTGAATAAATTAATTTCAACCTGTTGTGTACCAAATAATTACACCAATTTCTCAATGAGAATGAAATGTGGATTCAGTTGATGAACATCTTTGAGTAACCAAATATATCTCTTGATGAGGTAAGTTTCATTAAGGGATAAGCAATCAAAAGGACATAAATACAACAAAAATAAACATGATTTATAGAGACTTAAAAACCTCATCCAAAGGATCATGAAACTTTTAAAAGAATGATACAAAAAAGAAAAAAGAAAAGAAAAGAATCAAGTCAGAAAAAGCTCAGAGGTACTTGAATGATCAAAATATATAGTACTACCATCTTTTCACTTGAGCCTCCCTGTCACTGAATGAAATCAGAAAAGCATGACAACAACTCAAGCAAAGTGTGAATAAGGATCCTTCACATTTTCCCCACTTCCAAAAGCGGACAGGGACACATCTCTCTTCTTGAGGAACGTCGCAAATTATTTTGACATGATGGTGAATGAGCAGTAAATGTATGAGATACAATGAAATGAAATGTGATGAATGATGTGTATAGCACAAAGACATTCATGGTAAATGCCAAGATATATATATTCTATAGAAAGAAAACATGCAAACACTCACATATCCTCATATCTGAAAATGAGACAATAAAGTTATAAGATAAAAGTCTCTCATTGTTGGGTCTTGGTCATCATTCAATTCTGAGTCGAGTTGTAACTACAGACTAAAGTCCCGTCTACAATGAGGAATACTCAAGTTTTCACACTTTTTAACATAACATCATTCTAACTCTGACCTCGATAATCACCTGTTACACGTGACGAGCATCAGCGGCCACTGTGACTGGAGCTGGAAGATGGAGTATGAATATCATGTCTACATGATACATTACATGGCAAGTCTAGTATGGCTAAATAAAGGAAACATTGATTAAGTGGGGCAGCTTCAGTCACTATGGACCAGAGCTCACAAAGCTAGGAGTAACACTGTAAAGCTTTGCTCACATAACAGCATCTTACAAAAAGGTAACGGCTGTCACATCAACAGCTGTGGGACTGGAGGGGTCACGCATCAGGTCACACAGACACATGGGGCATGCTGGGCTAAGCACCATTTCAGCCATGTTAAATGTGGCTTATATCCCCCCGGCAAAATCACGGGGAAGTTAAACCGCTCTTCAACTCAGATGACAATAATCTAAAAAGAGATCATAAGGGATCCGACGTTACTTTGCGAAACCAGACTAACATGAGCCAGCAGATTTTTAATTTGTGTAACAATAGCAATAACACAACTCTACTATAAACATACATGACAGGTTCTAATGTACTGCATGTGATCAATATTTTGGACATGAATCACTCTTTCACTGGAAGTATGGAGGAGACATGTTGTTGCCCAGGTACCCACAGCATGCCCGGTATCACACCTGAGGAGAGCTGACCCACATGGCAAGAAACAAACAAAGCAACACAGGTGTAGACAACCACCTTGAAACACTGTCTGGACAGATGAAAGTTATATGAGTGAGCTACACATTGTTTTATATCACATAATCTTTTTTTTAATTTCCTTATTATATATATATATATGTACACTTGTGAGTTGTACCAGTGCCTGCAAAACCCATTACCAGTCACTGGATGAAAGCTCTGAAACTTCACTGCACAACACATGAAGTTTAGGTTCCAATATTGCAAGAAGACACATCATAGTATTGACTTACAAGTCTGTGATCATGTCCTCACCACATAACTATATTTTCTCTGATGAAACAACTCATAACCTTGTGGTTAATGCCTCTCCATCTCTGGCAGAGGATATTAGGGAAGAAATTCATCACAGACTGACCCACTCCCGGGAAAATATTCCACACCCCGCTATGCCTTCTTGTTCCTGTCTCATCATCCTAACCACCCTTATTCCATATACAGATCTTTTGTTTCTTTCCTTTTCTACATCTAAGACATTTTTTCTCTTTCAACCAGACTCCATGTTGTGACCAGAAGGGCAGTGAATACTTGTAGAATTGTACCTTTCCAAGTTAACTATACATGGTTCTGGGGTTCTGCAAGGTAGCTGGAGGGAGCTTAGCACTTTGACTGTCACAACAACACGCCACTTTTAATTATGCTATAACTACTATATCACTCAGGTTCCATTTAACTCTTTTCGGGCTTTAATGAAGTCCTCTTGCAGTGACGGATAACAGTGTAGTATAATATATTATTCCACAAGGCCAGTCTACGGCAGCTGATTAATTATCAATCAAAGATCAGGCTGACTGTGCCACATTGTCCAACTTCACAAGGGCAAAATCACTGCCACTTTCCTGTATTCATTCAGTCTGTTGATGGCAACATGCCAAGACTGTCCACATAAGTGAGTCCACATGATCTAAGAAAAGGAAGACCCACAGTGCACTTTGGAAACTGGCCACGCGCTTCCTTGGGAGACAAGCCCAGGTCGTACAAGGTGCCAGCCAATGAGGTACACTAGGAGACGGGTGGCTTTCACGTGACTGGAGGATTGCAGAAGTGGCTGTTGGTAACGGATGGAGCCACGCTGGGAGGTGGTGATGCTAGGAAGTGTCCTGGGATCTGTGACGCACTAGAGGATGGCGCATGAGGCTGAGCAACAGCTGGAGGTTCCACCCTTGCTCTTCTGCCGCTGATCTGGAAAGAAATAACACATGTGAATTTTTTTCAAAGTGCTATAGAACAATTTCATTTGATTTTCCTCTTTTCTGTGCTATTAAATAGCATAATTTGCAGGGATCACACAATGTATATGTGGCCAAAGTTTAAAGTGATAATGGCCATATCATTCTATTCCTTCATTCAATTATAAATGAAGGAAAATATAATCTAGTTCTAAAAGTCACATGATCTACTGCCTTTCTTGATAATATTAATTAAAAATAATAAATAATAAAAATAAAAACACCAATGTAAATGTGTTTACCAAATCAGAAATCCTTCCTATTGTCAGGTTCTTAAAAAAAAACACACAACACACACACACTGGGACCCTTACCTTGTGAATTAGGCTCAGGCAGGTTCTCTCTGGGGACGAGGTGCATGACACAGGTCTTGCCTGTGGGGAGGCCCAGTGCCCCTAGCGTCACATTGCCATGCAGGAACCTCCCTTGGTAGATCAGGCGCAGGATTTCAGCTTTACTTACGCTCTCATCTGCCCATTCTGAAAAGTAATGATGGGGTTAGAATGATGGTCCGTTTTGGTGGCAATTCTATCCTAAATTTTATCATCATTCATCCTTTCTGAATCAATCCGGTCTTCTCTCTTACGGTAATAATGCATTGATCATAACCATTTTCTAATAGCAGTGTAGGAGTACAAAAAATACATTAAATCATTAAAAGTAACTAGAAGGTTTCAGCAAAGATGGGGGAAAAAATAATAAATGAAGCAAAAACTCCCTTCATTTCCAATCTGGTTGTCCCTAGAGGAAGAAAGGGAAGTCAACAAGTCTATTCAGATGGTTTCCATGGAAACAAACAAAAACAAAAAAATATATAATCATACATATGACCCAATCAGCCTGTCTGTTTGTCTGTCTCACTCACCTACTTTCTTTTTTCTGAATAACAAATATCACCATTCAATCACAGTCAATCAATTACTCATACTCTCACACTCTCACACTCACACTCACACTCACACTCACACTCACACTCACACTCACACTCACACTCACACTCACACTCACACTCACACTCACACTCACACTCACACACACACACACACACACACACACACACACACACACACACACACACACACACACACACACTCACTCACTCAACCACCTACTCACCTTCAGGCCAGTTATCGAAGACAAACTGAGCGATGTCCCCAGCTGACTCGCTGGGACTGAAGAGGAATTCTTTCGTCTTCCCGCTCACCAGGATGAGGCGGAGGTTGATCTGGAAGAAGAGACGAAACAAATCAGTATGCAACAGAGAGTCAGGCACAGTGCAACATGCAGAAACAAAGCTAGAAATACACCTACGTCCATGTTGCAACTCTATGGAATGAAACGGTGCAAGTATACAACGTTTCTCCTTTTATTTATCTTTATCAAGGGGAAGGGTTTGGGTTCTGTCTTGTTAATCAGTGTGCAAGGCCATGCAAGATCTGTGACCTTCCAAATCATATCCTAGAAAGGTTACGAGTAAGAGGCCTCAGTAACAGCAGGCAAAAATATCTTTCTCAGATGCCTTATATGTATATTCTGTATCACAGAAGAGACGGAGAGACAAGAAGGAAAGGGAGAGGGAGAAGGAGAGGATGAGTGAAGAGAGAAAGAGAGAGAGAAAGAGAGAAAGAGAGAAAGAGAAAAAAAAAGAGAGAGAGAGAGAGAGAGAGAGAGAGAGAGAGAGAGAGAGAGAGAGAGAGAGAGAGAGAGAGAGTGAGAGAGGCAGAGAGAGAGAGAGACGGTCATCAACTCATTTTACCTTGCTACTTCCAATCCTCATCCTCCATTCACTCACCCATCCACCCACCTCCCCACTCACTCAACTCAATCACTCACCTTCCCGCCCACACTCCCCCCACCCCGCCCCCTGTCCCCGCCGAGGCCGCCAGAGCGAGCGGGCGGGGAAACCGTTATCGCGTGTCCTCTCACGGCCGGCTCATCATTTTTTCCCTTATTCCTATTCTTAAACGTGTGTGGTGGTTGTTGTTATCTTGTGCCGCCAGAACTTTTTTTATTATTGTTCTTTGGTAATGTTATGTCCCTTCTAAAATGCGCTTTCTCTTTCTTTCTTTCTCTCTTTTCTTTATATTTTTCCTATTGCTCTTTTGTAATGTTCTGTTCATTCTAATAAGCTATTTTTCTTTCTTTCTCTTTCTCTCTCTCTCCCTTTCTCTTTCTCTTTCTCTCTGTCTCCCCCTCTCTTTTCCTTTCTCCTTTCCTTCCTTCATTCATTCATTCCTTTCTCCCTACCTCCCTTCTCCCCCACTCCTATTCCCAATCCCCCCCCTCTCTCTCTCTCTCTCTCTCTCTCTCTCTCTCTCTCTCTCTCTCTCTCTCTCTCTCTCTCTCTCTCTCTCTCTCTCTCTCTCTCTCAATTCCTCCCTCCCCTTTTCCCTCTCACTCTCTCCCTCCACCTCTTCCTCTCCCATTTCTTTCCTCCGCCGTCTCTCTTTCTTGCAACCTTATCACACCGGCCTTGCAACATTAAGCTGTACGTCTCCATATATCAACTCCCCCTCCCCCGTCTCCCCCCTCTCGGGTAATGGCTTTGCAGCGTGCATGTCATGTGCCGCTAATTACGCTTTTAAAAATCCGGCGGACGTCCTCTTTTAAAAATGATATGGGATAATAGTAGTGATAAAAATAAATAAAAAATCACCGGCAGAACAAATGGACTGACGTAAAAAAAAGAAGAGATATGAGCGAGAAAAAATGATACGCAAACAGGAACACGTAGATATACACATGCAAATACTATTGCTCTTCTCTGCAACGGTAGATGAACAAATAATCAAGACGAAAATCGACCAGCAAAACACAACGAAGAGCGAACAAAGACAAGCAAACAGCCCCCAAGGTTACTGTTCGATTTTAACACATGGACAAACCACTTGAAGAATGCGAATGAGACTCGGGAGGCACTCGCAGCATACGCATTCTGAACACAAAGGAAATCAGAACGTAATCTCTCTCTGCCCCTGATTGTCTGTCTGTCTGTCTGTTTGTGTCTGTCTGTCTGCCTGTCTGTTTGTGTGTCTGTCTGTCTGCCTGCCTGTCTGTCTGTCTGTGTGTCTGTCTGTCTGCCTGCCTGCCTGCCTGTC
>BOPN01002408.1:195000-197500 GCA_017312705.2 Penaeus japonicus
TGGGGTGAGGGAGGGGTTGGGAAGATGGCTAGATGGATGGAGGGGAAGGGGGATAGATGGATTAATGGGTATGAAGAGAAGGGGGGGGGGTAGATGGAAAGATAGCTGGATGGATAGAAGGAAGGGAAGGGTGGTTGGATGAGGCAGTGATGGGGGTGGGGGGTGAGGGGGTGAGGGGAATGATGGATGGATGGGAGGGAGGGAGAGACGTACGGCAAGAGAGACGAAGGAGGGGAAATTGAGGGAGAGGGAAGGGACATGAAGATAGAGAGGGGAAACAGAGGGAAATAATGAGGGGAAGGAGGAACAGAGGGGAAGAAATAGGACAACGCGACGGGAACAAAGAATACGGAGAAGGGTGAGGGGACAAGAGACCATGGGGATATAAGAGGGGAAATCAGGGAAACAAGAGGGGAGCGAGTGAGGCGGAAGAGGACAACGGAGAGGGAGGAGAAAATGGACGAAGGAGAGGGAGGGAGGGAAGGAGGGGAAGTGGGAGAGAGGAAGGAAGGGAGGGAGGGAGGGAGGGAGGGAGGGAGGGAGGGAGGGAGGGAGGGAGGGAGGGAGAGAGAGAGAGAGGGAGAGAGAGAGAGAGAGAGAGAGAGAGAGAGAGAGAGAGAGAGAGAGAGAGAGAGAGAGAGAGAGAGAGAGAGAGAGAGAGAGAGAGAGAGGGGGGGGGGGATAAGGATGATAGAAAGAGATGAAGACAAGGAATGAAGAAGACAAGGGCGAAGGAGGAAGAAGAAAAAGGGGGGAAACCGGGAAGTAAGGAAGAACAGACGGAAGGAAAAGGAAATACAGAAAACACAGAGAAGCAGAAAGGGGAAACACAAGAGAAGAGAAGAGCGGACACAAAAGCGGAAAGAGAGACGAAGACATGGGAAAGGGGGGGGTGAGAAAATGGACATAAAAGAGAGGAAATACGGTGAGAAGAGACAGAGAGAGAGAGAGGGGAGGGGGGTGAGGGGAAAAGGCAAGAATATGATAATACACGGAGGGAGGAAGACGGTTACACGAGCAACAAAGATGATGAAGAGAGAGGGGTAAAAAAATTCTCAAAAATGTGCCAAAAGGATTTAGGAAAACAAAAACACGAAGGTAGGCTGACGTAGGCCTAAACAAACAATTACAGACAAAAGGTCGGAAAATAGGAGACCAGAGAAACGAAACGAGAATGAAGTAGAGAGTCAAACAAATAGACATTTCAAAAACCCACAAAATAATTGCGTAAACAAACAAACAAACTTAAAAAGAAACAAAGACAAACATGCAGAGGGAATTAACAAAATCAATAAATAAACCGACACTGTGTCAATTCCTCTTCAGAAAAAAGCCCTGATACCTAATAGCTTTACCAAAAACAAAAAAACAAAAATGTAAATAAACAAATACGTAAATAAATGCCTGATCCCTATTTCCTCTCCCTTACCAGACACCCAAGAAAGGGAAAAAAACAAAGAAATTTCAACAAAATCCAAAAAAGAATAAGAAATATCGCCCGATATTCCCCTCCCACAATAAAGTCTCGGAGGGGAAAAAATATATAACAAGGATGGAAAATAATATGAAATTAATGGACAAATGGCAACACTTACCGCCCACTGCCAGGCGTCGCAAGATAACATAATAGACGCCTCAAACCCGTGAATTACGTCCCATTGCCCGGACACTAAACAAGCTAAGATGGGCGTAAGGGGAGGAAGGAAGAGAGGGGAGAAAGGAAGAGAGGGGAGAAAGGGAGGGGAGAGGGGAGAAAGGGAGGGGAGGAAGGAAGAGGGGAAAATATAAGGGATATGAGGAGAAAAAAAAATGGGTAAAAGAGGGGATAGATGAGGAAGGAGAAGGAAAGAGGATGATGTAAAGGATAGGAAAGTGGGAGGATGAAAAAAGGAAGAGAAGAGACGTCGAGGAAAACCGGAAGGAGGGAAGGAAAAGAAAAAGAAAAAGGCTGGAGAAGGAAGGCAACAGAGAAAAAGACAGAGAAATGAGAAGTGAAGGAGATGGGAGAAGAGGGGAGGAGAGAGGAAAAAAGAAAAGTCAAGTAACCAGATAGATGAATAAAACTAGCTAGAGAAAGAGAAATATGGACAATGTAGTCTAATAGTGAAGAGATTACAGAAGAGAAGGTAGAGGGGCAAGAGAGTAGAATTGGTAAAGGAGGGAAGGGAAGGGAGGGAAGGGAAGGGAAGGGAAGGGAAGAGAAGAGAAGAGAAGAGGATAGAAGAGAAAAGCAGAGGGGAGAAGAGACGAGAAAAGAGGGTTGAGAAGAGAAGAGAACAGAAGAGAACAGGAGGAGGAGGAGGAGAAGGGAGGAGAAGGGAGGGAGGGAGGGAGGGAGGGAGGGGGGGGGGCAGGATGTAAGACTGAAAGGTTCTGGAATTTATGAGATTACAGGGAAGAAACGAAGGCGGGGGGAGGGGGTAAGGGAGGAAGGGAGGAGGGGAGGAGGGGAAGAGGGGGAAGCGTGGGTGTTCGGGGTTACCGATGTAAAGGCGTAGCT
>BOPN01002408.1:200000-213002 GCA_017312705.2 Penaeus japonicus
GAGAGAGAGAGAGAGAGAGAGAGAGAGAGAAACAAGATGGACAAAAAAATATATAACCACCAACCTTCTTCCAACATGCAGAGTACTTGCACGCCCGCAGATGTACACACAAAGTACTCATTAACACTCAGCCGCACCCATGTTCACACCCGCACGCGCGCGCACACCCACACTTGTACCCACACCCACAAACACACATTCTTCTTGTCGCATACAAAACCAAATGAGAGAGAGAGAGAGAGAGAGAGAGAGAGAGAGAGAGAGAGAGAGAGAGAGAGAGAGAGAGAGAGAGAGAGAGAGAGAAGAGAGAGAAGAGAGAGAAGAGAGAGAAGAGAGAGAGACAGAGAGAGAGGTAGGGGGGGGGGAGAAAGAGAAGTAGAATCAGAGAGAAAAAAAATTATTTCACTTCATCCTCTCTCCTTTCTCCAAACCCCTCCTCCCCTCCTCCCCTCCTCCCTCCTTCCCCTATTCTTCACCAACGTACCCTGAGTGATTAGAGAATGGAATCACGAGGGTATTACCGCTTCCTCTCTTGCCTTCCTTGCCTCTCCTCTAAGAGTCCTACTCTTCATCCAACTTTAAATGCGCTCCTTCTCTCTTCTACTTCCCTTACCACGGTCATCATCTTATTGTCGTCTTCGTCGTCATCATTATCATCAGTATTGTCTTAATTATCGCCTTCATTATAATCGCCCTTATCATGATCGTTATCATCATCATTATTGTTCTTGTTATTGTTGTTGCGGTTACTATCCTACTCTCTCCTCTCTCTTTTTGTTTATCCTCCAATAACCACACGTTCCAAGACATCCTCAGCCCCCCCCCCCCCCAAAAAAAAAAACAAAAAAATCCCCTAGGCCTACCTCGGTAATGAGATGGTAATGCCCCCGTCGTTAGCCATGCATCACGAGGCGGCCATCAAGAATCACGTTCCTATCAACGGCATCGCTAATGGACTCTAATGGGCCGCAGAGTCCACTTGCCACCCGTTAAAACACACCCTTCGCCTAGGCCAGCCCACCTCGCCCATTGCCTAGGTCAGCTAAACCCCCCCCCCCCCACCCATTGCCCAGGCCAGCTCACCCCACCCATTGCCCAGGCCAGCTAAACCCACCTATTGCTTAAGCCAGCCCACCCAACCCATTTCTTAAGCCATCCCACCCCACCCCCAACCCACCCAACTAACGGTTAGGCCAGCCCGACCCACATACCAGCCCACTGCATCTCGCCTTAAGACACTTGCCCACCTAATACCTGTGATTACTGTGTTTATTTTGCTAACAAGGCAGAGTGAGGGTACTGGAGGTTGAGGTTGGGGGGTGGGGGGTAGTAGAGACGCATGGGCAGAACGATACCTACAAGTACAAGAAAGAGAAAGAGAGAGAAAGAGAGAGAGAGAGTGAGAGAGAGAGACAGAGAGAGACAGAGAGAGAGAGAGAGAGAGAGAGAGAGAGAGAGAGAGAGAGAGAGAGAGAGAGAGAGAGAGAGAGAGAGAGAGAGAGAGAGAGAGAGGGGAGAGAGAGAGAGAGAGAGAGAGAGAGAGAGAGAGAGAGAGAGAGAGAGAGAGAGAGAGAGAGAGAGAGAGAGAGAGAGAGAGAGAGAGAGAGAGAGAGAGAGAGAGAGAGAGAGAGAGAGAGAGAGAGAGAGAGGGAGGGAGGGGGGGGGGGGGAGAGAGAGAGAGAGAGAGAGAGAGAGAGAGAGAGAGAGAGAGAGAGAGAGAGAGAGAGAGAGAGAGAGAGAGAGAGAGAGAGAGAGAGAGAGAGAGAGAGAGAGAGAGAGAGAGAGAGAGAGAGAGAGAGAGAGAGAGAGAGAGAGAGAGAGAGAGAGAGAGAGAGAGAGAGAGAGAGAGACAAGATGGACAAAAAAATATATAACCACCAACCTTCTTCCAGCATGCAGAGTACTTGCACGCCAGCAGATGTACACACAAAGTACTCATTAACACTCAGCCGCACCCATGTTCACACCCGCACGCGCGCGCACACCCACACTTGTACCCACACCCACAAACACACATTCTTCTTGTCGCATACAAAGCCAAATGAGAGAGAGAGAGAGAGAGAGAGAGAGAGAGAGAGAGAGAGAGAGAGAGAGAGAGAGAGAGAGAGAGAGAGAGAGAGAGAGAGAGAGAGACGGAAAGAGAGTAGGGGGGAGGAGACAGGGAGGGAAGGACGAGGGCTGAAAGACAGCAAGGAATTAAGTAAAGGAGAACGGAATGAAAGAGGGAACGACGGAGAGAAGGAAGGAGGTAGGGCAGGCAAAAAAGAAGGAAGGGGAAGAGGGGGAGGAAGGGGAAGAGGGTGAGAGAATAAGAGAGGGGAAAAAGGTCCTTCCCTCACGTGGCAGTGAGGGAAGGACCGAAAGAAAATAGGAGGGTGAGGGGAAGAGATGGGAAACGCAAGGACACAAGGATATCCTGAGAATGTCCTCAAATGACCATCAGGAGCGGGGCGGGTGGGGATGGAGGGGAGGAGGAGGAAGGGGGAGGAAGAGGAGGAAGTGGAGGAAGAGGAGGAAAAGGAGGAGGAGGAGGAGGAGGAGGAGGAGGAGGAGGAGGAGGAGGAGGGGGCCAAAGAGGAAGAGGAAGAGAAAGCACAATTGAAGAGGGAGATGGAAAAGAAAGCAGAATCAGTTAAGATGCTGGACGAGAGAGAGAGAGAGAGAGAGAGAGAGAGAGAGAGAGAGAGAGAGAGAGAGAGAGAGAGAGAGAGAGAGAGAGAGAGAGAGAGAGAGAGAGAGAGAGAGAGAGAGAGAGAGAGAGAGAGAGAGAGAGAGAGAGAGAGAGAGAGAGAGAGAGAGAGAGAGAGAGAGAGAGAGAGAGAGAGAGAGAGAGAGAGAGAGAGAGAGAGAGAGAGAGAGAGAGAGAGAGAGCAACAGAGAAAGAGAAAGAGAGAGAACAACAGTGAAAGAGAAAGAGATAGAACAATAGAAAAAGAGAAAGAGAGAGAACAATGGAGAAAGAGAAAGAAAACATAACAAACCGCGACCGAGAGAAAGAGAAAAAAAAAACGAAGAGCAAAGAAAAAAAAAAAAGCGAAAAAGCAGGGAAGTGACGGGGCCGCACAACCTCAGCCATCATGAAGACTGCCATGAACAGGAAGGCAAAACACTCGGGGCTCTGACAGGGCGGTAAACATGACAGACGCATGGCAGAAGGCGGCTAAAAGGCACAAGAAAGGGGTGAGAGGGGGGGGGGGGACGAGGGGAAGATGAAGAGAGGCTGAGGAGGACAGGGAAACGAGATACAGAGGAAGAATGAAATGTTGAAGGAAGAGAGTATGAGCGAGAGGAGGTGGGAGAGGCAGAGGAAGAGAAAGAGAAGAGAAGAGAAGAGAAGAGAAGAGAGAGAGAGGGAGAGAGGGAGGGAGAGGGAGAGAGGGAGGGTGAGAGAGAGAAGAGAGAGAGAGAGAGAGGGAGAGAGAGAGAGAGAGAGAGAGAGAGAGAGAGAGAGAGAGAGAGAGAGAGAGAGAGAGAGAGAGAGAGAGAGAGAGAGAGAGAGAGAGAGAGGGGGACTTTTTTGAGGGAGGGAGAGAGGGAGGGAGGGAGGGAGGGAGGGAGAGGGAGGGAGAGAGAGAGAAGGGAGAAGAGATGAGAGAGAGAGGAGAGCGAGATAAGAGAGAAAGAGGAGAAAGAGACGGGGGAGAGGAGAGAGGGGAAGGAGAGAAGAGGGAGAGGAGAAAGAAGGGAGAGAGGAATGAGAAGAGGGAGAGGAGATAGAAGAGAGCGAAAAGGAGAGAGAGAAAAAGAAAATGAAGGAGAGATAAAGAATGAAAGAGAATGAAAGAGAAAGCGAAAAAAGACGAGAGATAGTGAAAGAGAGCGAAAAGGAGAGAGATAGAGAAAAAAAAGTCGAGAGAGAAAAAGAAAATGAAGGAGAGGTAAAGATAAAGAATGAAAGAGAATAAAAGAGAAAGCGAAAAAAGACGAGAGAGATAGTGAAAGAGAGTGAGAGAGTAAGAGAGTAAGAGAGTGCTCGAGCGGATGGTCCGCACTCGTACCCAGGAGCAAGAGCGGGGGATAAGGGGAAGAGGGAAAAGAGAGAGGCGAGGGGAGAGTGAAGCTGCTGCCTCGGACAATTCTCCCCAACCCCTTCGCTCCAACACCCTTCCCTCTCCCCCCTTCCTCTCACTCACCTCCCCCCCTCCCCTGCGCCCCTGTCCTTTCCCTGGATCCCGTACCACGCATCAGCTGTACCAAAGGCCCTCATAAACCGACTAACGAAATTATCCAACGGAAAGAAAAGGGAAAAAATCATCAACAAAATTTCCATAAAATCGGAAAACAAACAAAGAGCAAAGCTAAAAACAAAATGGCGGAGAAAAATGGGTTTAACAGATCATCGGCACAATTAAAATGTGAATGGAAGGCAGTAACTGTGAACTGCAGGAGGGAATGACGTCACAGTGACGTCACAGATCAATAGTCACGCCCCTAAAGTCAGCTGGCGACACTGTGAAGGGAGGAGGGAGAGAGGAGGACGGGCAAGTGTGAAAAAGAAAAAAGGCTCCAGGAAAAATGTTATCCTCACACAGATATACAAACAAAAAATATGCGTATATGAGTACATACTACATAAACATATTTACACATGCAAAAACATGTGTACACAAAAAGCACTATCATATTATACACAAACACACCAACACACTTAGGCACAATTTCATACATAATATAAACATTATTTTATATATTCATATATTCATATATATATATATATATATATATATATATACACTCATAAATATATATCTCTGTATCTCTCTGTCTATTCATCCATTCAAATATCCATCTATCTGTTTTTATAATCATCTATATCTCACTACACGTGTGTGTGTGCTCACGCGCACAGGGAGAGAGAGAGAGAGAGAGAGAGAGAGAGAGAGAGAGAGAGAGAGAGAGAGAGAGAGAGAGAGAGAGAGAGAGAGAGAGAGAGAGAGAGAGAGAGAGAGAGAGAGGAGAGAGAGAGAGAGAGGGAGAGAGAGAGAGAGAGAGAGAGAGAGAGAGAGAGAGAGAGAGAGAGAGAGAGAGAGAGAGAGAGAGAGGAAAGAGAGAGAGAGAAGCAAGAGAGAGAGAGAGAGAGAGAGAGAGAGAGAGAGAGAGAGAGAGAGAGAGAGAGAGAGAGAGAGAGAGAGAGAGAGAGAGAGAGAGGAGAGAGAGAGAGAGAGAGGAAAGAGAGAGAGAGAGAGGAAAGAGAGAGAGAGAGGAAAGAGAGAGAAAGAGGAGAGGAAAGTGAGAGAGGAGGGAGAGAGGAGAGAGGGAGAGAGGAAAGGGAGAGAGGAGAGAGACAGAGAAGAGGAGAGGAAAGGGAGAGAGAAGAGAGGGAGAGAAGAGCGCGAGACAAAGCATCAGTCCACCCAGCATCGCCAGCCGCTCTCTCTCTCTCTCTCTCTCTCTCTCTCTCTCTCTCTCTCTCTCTCTCTCTCTCTCTCTCTCTCTCTCTCTCTCTCTCTCTCTCTCCCACCCTCCCAACGGCTTCTCCACGACGAAAAAAAAACAAGCAAACCCAAATAAAGTAAGACCTCGACCTGTCAATAATCTTGGGCGTCTCGCGATATCTCACTCCCGGGAATCCGAGTCGACACGCCTTCACGCGCCCCCATAAATCTCCGTCGGAAGGGGGGCGAGTGGGGGGAGGGGGAGGGGTGGGGAGGAGACGTGCAATGGGATTGATGGATCGCCCGGAAGACAAAGGAATGTGTCATGTTGCAGCGCGTATATCGCGCAGCCCGCGCGCGGCCGTGCAATGCGAACCGTTGCGTGGACCTGATGAGGAAAGGTGATGATACGATGATGGGGGATGAATTACGCGAGAAATTTGAGAAAAAAATGTTGCAGGTAAATTCACTCCGTTATCTATTAGTCCAACGTCATCTCCATCCCCCTCTCTCCCTCTCCCTCTGCCCCTACCTCTCTATTTCTCTCTCTCTCTCTCTCTCTCAAACGCCAAGAAATATACCACATATATTGTCTATGATGCCTGCATAATCACTGAAAACAATGCATTTCTTTTATGTCCGACTGAGAGAGCGTCCGTCCAGGGGCACTGGGGCAGCCGGGTGTTTACATTCGTCGAGCCATTATGTACTTTGTGATTTTTTTCATCTTTATGACTCGTGCGTAATGATAAGCATTTGATTTAGCGAATTACGAGTGTTGGATTTATCGTTCATCGGTGTTCATCAGGTATTATAACTAATTATAATAATAACAATAAGAGGAAACAGAACAAAAACGACAACAATAATAGCAATAATATTAACAATATCAATAATAATAATAACAATAATAATGATAAACATAATCATAGCAACAACAACAATAATAATAATAACAACAAATGACGAAGAGTTAATCAAAAGAAAAAGTCACATGCTGAATCCGAATCCCCCGTCTCTTCGTTCCCTTCCTCCCCCTGAATCCAATAAATAAATAAATAAATGGAGAGAGAGAGAGAGAGAGAGAGAGAGAGAGAGAGAGAGAGAGAGAGAGAGAGAGAGAGAGAGAGAGAGAGAGAGAGAGAGAGAGAGAGAGGAATCCAAACAACAACAACAACAACACGCCAGGAACAAGCACACAGTAGCGGGGCCCGACAAAGAAACGGCAATTAAATCAATTACGACATGAAGTGGGTCAGTGTCATTTTCTCCCCCTTCCTCTACGTAATGATCTACCTAATTACCTTCTTACTTTCTCTTTCTTTTCGTATCGCCTTGTCCCTTTTTTTCATCACCAACATCAATATCTTCATCAACATCATCCCCAACATCAATCACCATCGTCATAATAGAAATATTGATACTGAAAATGATAACACAAATTTAATTTCAATAATAATGATGATAGTAGTAATAACATCAACAGCACCGTGACATAATTGTGAAAAAAAATATATGATGATAGTGATAACGATGATGATATAATAATAACAATAATAATAATAACTACAATAACATCAACAACCACAATAACAACAACAATAATAATAACAACAATACCTTATCGACCTCGACCTCCGGAGACATCTCTAACCCCCCCCCCCCCCCCCCACACACACACAAACCCCTGTCCCCTATCCCCTACCACCCACCCCCTTGTCTCTCCCCCTTTAACCCCCAGGCGCATCCCCCTTCCTCTGCCTCTCCCCCCCCCCACACACACACATATTCGCTCCCGTTTTGGGACCGATTTACGCGACGGCTTCCGGGTTCCATAGTGGATGATGGTAGGGCTGCTACTATTCTACTATTCTGTCTGTAATTTCTACTTAGCCGTTAGCATCAAAATGATAACCATTGCAATAGTAGCAATAACAACCATACTGGTAGCTCTAGTAATACCCATTGTCTCATACTTTTTAAAATCCTCATTCAGTTGTAAAAATGTTAGTAAAACAGGTCGACGAACGATTATGGTTATTACGTCAGTTCTGCTTGCATGCCGAGTTGTGTTTGAAAATGAGAGATAAACAAACAACTAACACACACACACACACACACACACACACACACACACACACACACACACACACACACACACACACACACACACACACACACACACACACACACACACACACACACACACACACACACACACACACACACACACACACACACACACACACACACACACACACACACACACACACACACACACACACACACACACACACACACACACGCATATATGTGTATAGATAAACAGATAGATAGATAAATAAATAGATAGATAGATAGATAGATAGACACATACATAAAGATAGATAGATACATACAGATGTGTGTGTGTATTCGCGCACGTGTGTACGTACATACATACATACATTCTCTCTCTCTCTCTCTCTCTCTCTCTCTCTCTCTCTCTCTCTCTCTCTCTCTCTCTCTCTCTCTCTCTCTCTCTCTCTCTCTCTCTCTCTCTCTCTCACGCTCTCTCTCTCTCTCTCTCTCTCTCTCTCTCTCTCTCTCTCTCTCTCTCTCGCTCTCGCTCTTTCTCTCTCTCTCTCGCTATCTTTCTCTCTCTCTCTCTCTCTCTCTCTCTCTCTCTCTCTCTCTCTCTCTCTCTCTCTCTCTCTCTCTCTCTCTCTCTCTCTCTCTCTCTCTCTCTCTTTTATATATATATATATATATATATATATATATATATATATATATATATATATATAAATAGAAGAAAAAGAAGAAAGAAGAAAAGAAGAAGAAGAAAGAAGAAAAGAAGAAGAAGAAGAAGAAGAAGAAGAAGAAGAAGAAGAAGAAGGAGAGAGATAGAGAGGAGAGAGGAAGAAGGAAAGAAGAAGAAGAAGAGAGGGAAAGAAGAAGGAAAGGAAAGAAGGAAGAAGGAGAAGAAGAAGAAAAAGAAGAAAAGAGAGAAAGAGAGAGAGAGAGAGAGAGAGAGAGAGAGAGAGAGAGAGAAAGAGAGAGAGAGAGAAAGAGAGAGAGAGAGAAAGAGAGAGAGAGAGAAAGAGAGAAAGAGAGAGAGAGAGAGAAAGAGAAAGAGAGAGAGAGAAAGAGAGAGATTGAGAGAGAAAGAGAAAGAGAGAGAGAACACCAGCGTGTTGACCCGAGCACCGGGCGGGCCCCCCCTAGCAATTGCATCAAACTCTCCTGATGGCTGTTGCAACGACGTATCTCCGGCAGGACAACACATGTCCCTCGCTCACGTCTCCCCCCCCCTCCCCCCACCTATCCCCTCCACCCCCAAGGAGCCTCGTCTCCCCCCGCCCCCCGCCCCCCGCCCCCCTCACCTACTACCTACAATACGGCCATTGTCCATCTAGCTTGTTTTTAACCTGCGCCCTAGACTACTAGGAGCTGGGTTGGGGTGGGGGTGGGGGGGTTAGCAGGAGGGAGGTAGGGGAAAGAAGGGAAGGGAGGGGGTGGGGGGGTTAGTAGGAGGGAGGTAGGGGGAGAGAAGGGAAGGGAAGGGAGGGGGAGGGGGGGAGGGGGAGGGGGAAGGGGAGAGAGGGGAAGGGAGGGGGAGGGGGAGAAGTAGAGGGAGTGGGAAAAGGAGCGGGAGAAGGAGAGGGAGGAGTGGCAAAGGATATGGGGAAACGGGATAATGGGAGAGAGGGGAGGGGGGTACGAGGGAAAAAAATCATGGGGAAGGGAAGAATCGCGATAATAAGGGGTGGGGGGGGGGGAGTTAAATCTACAGGGGTGGGGGTGGAGGATGGGGGGGTAGCAGGTCGATTAAATATAACTAAGGTAAGGATGATGAAAACAGTCTGGGAAAGAAACAAGAAAGAAAACAATGAAATGAGCGCGAAGAAAAGGAAAAGAGGGAGAGATGGGACGGGTAATGACAATAAAAAGAGGAATGGAAAAGGACAACTGAAACGAGGAAGGCCGAGTAGGAGGAGGAGAAGGAAGAGAAAGAGGAGAAGGAAGAGGAGGAGAAAGAGGAGGAGGAGGAGCAGGAAGAGGATTAGGAGAACGAAGATAAGGAATAAGAGAAGTAAAAAGAATAAGAGAATGGGGGAGTGGAGGGGGGGGGGGGGGGGGAGGGGGAGGGGGGAACGTGAGGAAAAGAGGAAGAGGAGGAGCAGGAAAAGGAAGCGAAAGAAGCGTGAAAAACAATTGAATAATGAAAACAGGCGGCGGAAAAAATAGTAATGAAAGAGGGGAAAATATCATAAGGTGATAGAGAGGAAGAGCAGAAGGAAGAGAAGCCAAAGGATTGGACTAAGGTAAGGGAAGAGGGGAGAGGAGGAAGAAAATGAGGAAGAAGAGGAAGAGGATGGTAGAAGAAAGGCGGAAGGGAGGGGAGGGGGAAAAATGAGAAGAGGAAGAGAAGGAAGGAAGAGAAATAAGAGAGGAGGAGGAGGAGGAGGAGAAGGAAGGAGGGAGGAGGAGGAGGAGAAGGAAGGAGGGAGGAGAAGGAGGAGAAGGAAGGAGGGAGGAGGAGGAGGAGAAGGAAGGAGGGAGGAGGAGGAGGAGGAAGAGGGAGGAGGGAGGAGGGAGCAGCAACCCCCCTCCCCCTCCGCCAAGAGGGAGGGCCGAGCGAGCGCGCCGTCCGTAACGAGATGATTACCAAGCACACAAGCGTGGGCTCTCACACCTCCTGCTTGCAGCTCTGCTTATTCCTGCTTCTCTCCCTGCCTGCTTCTGCTAGCCAGCCAGTCAATCAACTGATCAGTTTTTCAGCCTGTCGGCCAGGCGGGAGGACAGCTAGTTAGTCAGGAAATCAGGCAATCAGTCAGTTAAACAAGTCGGGAGATTCAGCCCCATAAACAAAACAAGACAAATAGACAGACAGACAGATAGACAACCTATAAAATAGGGAAGTCAGCCAAGATCCCAACGAGCCTCCAACCCGCCCGAAAGCCACACAGGCAGACGGACGGACGGACAGACAAAAGAGCAGGCATACATTCATTCCGTCAGTCAGTCACCTGTCTTGCTGTCACCCGCGTCACACCACTTCCATATCCCCCCTCCCCCCCCTCCCCGCGCTCGCATCCCTCCTTCCTTCAGAGCCTCTCTCCACATCCTGTCGTCGGCACCGGCCCTGTTCTGCTATCATTCGATTATCTTAGCTTTTCCTTCTCTACTTCTTTATTTCATTCTTCTCTCTCTCATTCTTTCCGTATCTCATCTCACAATCCATGTCAAAGCCACGAGAGGAATGACCCCCCCCTCGGTCTCCCCTTCCCCACCTCCATCCCAGCTCATCAACATATTAGACGCCTCAGTCACTTAACCAGCGGCCTAGCTGCATCCCTCACACACATGCACACGCGCGCGCGCACACACACACGCACACGGATGAACGTATGTCTCTCACCCTTCTCCTGCTCACTTTACCATTTCACTTCTTCCTTTCTCGTCCTGTCTCTTTAATTACCCTTCCCTCCCCTGTCTCACTCACTCGCACTCACTCCCACTCTCACCCTCACTCTCTCTCACTCATACACCGCCCAGCAACCTGGTATCCGCGACATGGTTCTGGCAGGTGTATATTATTCCACGCACGTCTGCTCATGTCCACATGGCACCACAACACTGCATATTTCAGGCCGCGCCATCCAACCTCTCTGCCGTGTCGCTCTATCTCCCTCTCCCTGTTCCCTCATTTCACTACTCCTCTCCCTTACCCCTCCCCCCCTTATTCATCCCCCTCCTCCTCCTCCTCCTCCCACCCCCTCTCCCTTCCTCTGAGCGCTGCGAGTGCAAGCAAACGTGCGCGCATCGGGGGCAGTAAGGATGCTGAGTCAATGCGTTCCTGACATCTCAATTATCAGCGAGTGCATCCTACGCTCCCTTCCTATTAACAGGTGTTCGGGTGCCATCCGTCGGGCTACAGGGTGGCACTTAAAACGACCCTCCACAGAGAGGTCGTCCCGTGTGGCACTGTCGTCGGGCGATTCCAGGAGCGAAATTAATACGAACTAATGCGCTAATACGTTACGTATACGCGAAGGAGAGATCAATCTTTTAACGGACTCAGGATACTGGACTTACCGAGTGCAGACCGAGTATATATGTAGAACCCTGGGCCTCCAGCAAAAAAAAAAAAGATAAATAAATACAATAACATAAACAAATCAAGGATAACAAATGAAACTAGAATTAAAAGGAAAAAAAACTGAACACAACAACGAAAATAACAGACCTAAGCCTCCCCGAAAAAAAAGGAATAAAGAGGCGAGTACAAGAAAGAATTCGAAAGAAGGGCGAAGACACGAGGACACACACGCCATCAAGGAGGCGGGGCGAGAAGGACACAAGGACACGCGACCAGATGCAAGACGTAGCACGGTTGCGCAAGCAGGAAAATAGATAAGAAATTAAGATGGGGAAGAAGGCGGTGGGAGGGGAGGGGAAGGGGTGGGGAAGGGGGGGAGAGGTGGGTAGAGGTGGGGAGAGGTGGGTGAGAGGTGAGGGAGGGGAGTGAGGGGAATGGGAAGGGAAGGGAAGGGAGAATAGGGAGAGAAGAGGAGAGAAATGGGAGCAAAGGTAGATGGGGGAGGAGAGGGAGGCGGGGAGTGAGTTGAAGGGACATCACAATAAGAATAATAGGACAGGGATATGAGAGGAATGATAAATATTTCATACATCAAGCACACACAAACACAAACACAAACACACACACACACACACAGACACACACACACACACACACACACACACACACACACACACACACACATATATATATATATTTATATATATATATATACATATGCATATCCACACATACATTTCTCTCAATATTTCCCCGCCTATATATATATATATATATATATATATATATATATATATATATATATATATTTATATATATATGTGTGTGTGTGTGTGTGTGTGTGTGTGTGTGTGTGTGTGTGTGTGTGTGTGTGTGTGTGTGTGTGTGTGTGTGTGTGTATGTGCTTGTGTGTGTGTGTGTGTATGTATGTGTGTGTATGTGTGTGTGTGTGTGTGTGTGTGTGTGTGTGTGTGTTTGTGTGTGTGTGTGTGTGTGTGTGTGTGTGTGTGTGTGTGTGTGTGTGTGTGTGTGTGTGTGTGTGTGTGTGAGAGACAATCAGGAAAAAAAAATAAAAATAAATAAAGGACAAGAATTGACCTAGCTTCACCTCATGCTTCCGCCCCTCCCCCCCCCCCCCCCCCCCCCCTCCCCCCAGTCACACACAAAAAAAACAAGGCTTTAAACACTTGGCCTATAAAGTCAAATCGACCCCCCGCGACCTTGTTTGGTTGGCGCCTCTCCAACATAATCTCCCGCGAACTGTCACCGCTTCCTCAGGCTCCTCCTGCCGTTATCGCTCCTCGTTCGCTTCCTCTTTATTGGCCTCTCCCTCTCTCTCCCTCCCTCTCTCTCCCCTTCTCTCTCCCTGGCTCTCCCTTCTCTTACTCTCGGTGCCTCCCCTTTCTTTTCCTCTGCCTGTCCTTCTCCCTTTCCTTTCACACTTTCTCCTCACTCACCTTGTCCCTCTCCCCGTCTTTTTACATTCCTCTCCATCCCCTCCCTCCTCCTCTCACCCCCCCCCCCCTGTCTCTCCGTTTCTCT
>BOPN01002409.1:40000-42500 GCA_017312705.2 Penaeus japonicus
ACATCCACCAGCAGTCGACTAGATTGTACCGTTCTCGTACTTCTCTCTCGAACGATTGGTGGAAGACGGAGGCTAAGTAGATGAGGCATCTGCTGCACCTGAGCCTTGTGGAGCACTGCTAGAGCCCCGACATCGCGACGATGTTCCAGCGAGTCTATGTAAGAGGGATTGGTAGCGTCTTGGATAAGCCCGAGGGCCCGTTTTTCTATTTTGTCCAGCCTACTGAGGTTGGTGGGCGCAGCGGAGGACCATGCCAGTGAAGCATACTCGAGATGAGGTCTGATCTGGGACTTGTATAGTGTGAGAATTCCCTGAGGATCCAACAGGTGTAATATGCGTCGGAGGGATGTCACTTTCAGAGAGGCTGTCCTGCAGATCTGGCTGATGTGCTTATCAAATCTTAGACTATTGTCTATGTCCACGCCAAGAATTGAAATAGAATCCTCTAGTGGAAATTTTGCCGCTCATAACGTCTGACGCAGCCAAAGAACGGGATATAACCATTGCTTGGGTTTTGTTAGTAGCAAAATTTACTTGCCATTGTGATCCCCATTCCTGGATTGCATGCAACTTTGAATTCATATCAATTGCAACGACATCATGATTTTCGCGTTTATATGAGATGGAGGGGTGGCGTCATCGGCATACGCAGAGATTTCCAGGATGTTCCCTTGAGCAAATCATCGATATAGATGTTCCAGAGGATTGGGCCAACACAGTTGCGGAGGTACTGATGCCTCTGGATGTTCTGGGACGATTGACCACCGACGACCACGCAGTAATCTTCCAGTGAGGTAGTTATCGAATAACCCCAGAAGGTGTTGCTTGCCTCTGGCTTATTTAGTATGAAAAGGGAGTCCTCTGTGCCACCTCGATCGAAGGAATTCAAGCGATGTCGAGTGCTATTACTGCGATGCTCTTGACTGTTATCAAGTGCGTCTTGCCATTTTTTGGTAAGTAGTAAAAGAAGGTCAGCAGTTGAACGGGATGATCGGAAACCAAACTGTCTGAAGGAAATTAGATTGTGGTTTTCCAAATGCTCCATGAGCTGTTCAGCAATTACCTTTTCAAATACCTTGCTGATACATGGCAAGAGGGAGATGGGCCGATAGTTTTCGGGATTGGCCTTTGATTGCTTCTTATGAAGAGAAATCACTCTAGCTTCCTTCCAGATGGTGGGCCAGCAATTTTCTTCAATACAAGACTGGAAGAGTGAAGATAAGGGTTGGAATAACTCTGCCGCACACCTGCGTAGAGTGTGTGGGCTGACATTATCCTGAACAGTACCACCTTCCTTGTATTATACTTTGGAGAGGATCTTTTCGTTCTGGTGTGGCACGCACAGAAAACTGGAGAGAGCTTCATGGCACATCAAGGGTAACTCTGGAGGTGTCCTAGTGACATCCAGCACAGTCATTTTCCTGCTGAATATGCTTCCAAGAGGTCAACTTTCTCCTGGTTGCTTTAGCAGTTGTACCATCGGACTTGTTTAGTGGGGGTATCATGGACTCCCGAGTTTCTCCTTGGTGCTCCGTGACAAGTGACCATCACTCTTTGCTGCCTGCTCCTAGACTTGACAATTTTCTCTTTGTCTCCTCTTGCCATCTGTCACGAGCCCATTTACAGGTGGCTGTCATTTCTCTACAGGCATTTTTGTATAGAGTTCTGTTATGTCTTGTTGGATTTGATTTGTATCGTTTCCACAGTCTGTATTTCTTTTTAGAGGCTAAATATCCTTCAGGCCCAGGCTTGGTCCCCTGGTTTTGTGGTGTATGTCCGTGAAGGGACATATTTCTCCTGCATTGTGGTGAGAAGATTGGTGAGAAGGGAAGCCTTGTCATTTGCATTCCCTGCCAGAAGAACATCCCAGTCTAGTGACTGAAGTTCTGCCTTCATGCCTGACCAGTTTGCATGGTTCCAGAGCCAGATTTTTCTTTGCCTGCTTTCGTCACGTAGGGACCAAGGCAGGAATGTGAGATAACTGCAAAATGATCTGATGTCTGTGCCAGTGATGACAGAGGTAAGTCTCACTTAGATCAGAGATAACTGGATCAAAGGAGTACCGAGGATATGCGTCGGGAAATCTACATAATCCGTCAATCCACGAATAGCGAAAAGATCCTCATATGCTGATTGTATGAGATGTTGATTAAGATCCCCAACTATTAAGAGGTGCTGACAGCTGTTCCGAGCCTGCAGATCATCCAAGTTTTCCGTTAGGAAGTCCATCGGTGTCCTGCCTTGCCATTGCGGCCTGTAATGTGCACATAGTAGTAGAGACTCGTTAGACTTCAGCATGACCTTGAAAAACATGGCTTCTAGCCAGTCTGGCAGGTCAACTTTGTGTGACTATTGTTGTAGGCTCTCTTTACTACTTATGCGGCTACACCTCCGAAATTCTTTCCTTTCCTGTCTCTTCTTTGCCAGGGTGAGTAGCCTCTTATCTTGCCGAATGCAGGTTCTACCTCTGAATTCAAGAAGGTTTCAGTAGCCACTATTA
>BOPN01002409.1:85000-90000 GCA_017312705.2 Penaeus japonicus
AACTCTCAGGTAAAGTCTCTGGGAGGTCCTCTTGGTGCCCTACCTGTAGCGGATAGAACAGCTATGAACACTTGTATCTCAGTATGATTGAATACTCTTCTGTATCATACAACATTCAATTACAGTGTCCAATTTTACATATATATATATATATATATATAATTTCTGTATATATACTGCCCGTGTAAACAAACACACAAACACTTAAGTGATCATGCAATTATGAGAAGCACACTCATGTACTTCGGTTCTTGAACTACTGGAAACACGAGTAGCCCGGATCAGAACAAGGATTTAAGCCAATACTTGAGGAAGGGATTGAGGGCACGGTGCTTATCTAATACTTGTTTTGCTGTTTGAGGTATCGTGTGCTACGCTGTATTGATTGATTTTTTTTTTTTTTTTTTTTTTTAGGGGGGGGGGCTACATAATTGAGACGTGCTTCACTAACGCTATTTAAGTTAAATTACTGTACCTTTTCTACCCATTTATATAAAACATGTTTCTTTTATTAGTATTATTATCATAATTCTTTATGTTTCATAATCATCCACTTTGCTGTCTTGTCGTTTTCATCATCACTATCGCTTTTACGTACCTATTCGTTGTCATCAATATTAGATCTATTAATTATTATAAACATTCACTTAATATTGGACTGCCTTGTAAACAATAACTAATGACCTGACTCGTTTCTTACTGAATATTTCTTCATCAAAACAACAACAACATTATAGTCTCTCGTTATCACAAAATATATCGCTGTCTTAACAAGAAGAACAGTGGTGTTAACCTAACCCTTTGCGTACATCACCGTTATTAATCATAACCGTCTATCGTTATCACTTATCGTTATGGTTATCATAGTATTTACCGCCACCCTGCTAGTGACTGTGATGATTTCTAACTTCACCCTTACACCCTCACCCTCGCCCTTACACCCTCGCCCTTACACCCTCGCCCTCACACCCTCGCCCTCACACCCTCACCCTCGCCCTTACACCCTCGCCCTCGCCCTTTCACCCTCACCCTTACACCCTCGCCCTCACACCCTCACCCTCGCCCTTACACCCTCGCCCTTACACCCTCGCCCTTTCACCCTCACCCTTACACCCTCGCCCTTTCACCCTCACCCTTACACCCTCGCCCTTACTCCCTCACCCTTATACCCTCGCCCTTACACCCTCGCCCTAACACCCTCGCCCTTACACCCTCGCCCATACTCCCTCACCCTTACACCCTCGCCCTTACACCCTCACCCTTACACCCTCGCCCTTTCACCCTCGCCCTTACACCCTCACCCTTACACCCTCGCCCTTTCACCCTCGCCCTAACACCCTCACCTTTACACCCTCGCCCTTACACCCTCGCCCTTTCACCCTCGCCCTTACACCATCGCCCTTACACCCTCGCCCTTACACCCTCGCCCTTATACCCTCACCTTTACACCCTCGCCCTTACACCCTCACCTTTACACCCTCGCCCTTTCACCCTCGCCCTTACACCCTCGCCCTTACACCCTCACCCTTACACCCTCGCCCTTACACCCTCACCCTTACACCCTCGCCCTTACACCCTCACCCTTATACCCTCGCCCTTACACCCTCACCTTTACACCCTCGCCCTTACACCTTCACCCTTTCACCCTCGGCCTTACACCCTCGCCCTTACACTCTCGCCCTTTCACCCTCACCCTGACATCCTCACCCTTACACCCTCACCCTTTCACCCTCACCCTTACACCCTCACCCTCGCCCTTACACCCTCGCCCTTACACCCTCACCCTTACACCCTCACACCCTCGCCCTTCCACCCTCGCCCTTTCACCCTCACCCTGAACTCTAATCCAATTCCTTCTCTGAGAGTGTTTGTGTTTCTCTGTGGCACAAGCGGCGCGCGGGGTTCCATCTTCTTAGCGATAATGGTGCCAGCGAAGGAAGACCTTTGAGAGCCACCCTTCAAGAGGGTCGTGAAGGAGGAGAGAAGACCGGGAAGGAGGGCTTCTCGAGTGAAGGATTTACTTTCTTCTCGGCTAGTTTTCAAAGGCTTTTTATATACTCTAGGAACTCGTGTGTTGCAATGTGTGAGGACAGCTTATTTTTAACAAATATGTAACTTGGTGTTCCGTTTTACTGTTTTCTCTTATATACATACATAGACATACACTCTCTCTCTCTCTCTCTCTCTCTCTCTCTCTCTCTCTCTCTCACACACACACACACACACACACACACACACATATATATATATATATATATATATATATATATATATATATATATATATATATATATATATATATTTATATATATATACATATATATATATATATATATATATATATATATATATATATGTATATATATATATATATATGTATATATATATATATATATATATATATATATATATATATATATATATATATATATATATATATCCCTGAGGATGGAGAAATTCCTTCAACATACAGTCAGTAATGCCATCATTCCAATTACACCCTCTTTATTCTATTTTCCGCGTGTGGAAACTTAATAAGGATGCCCTTCACTGTGTCTCTCTCTTTCTTAAACTAATTGATAAAGTTCAGTTTGTCGTTTCGTTTATTTAAGAAAAAATGTTTCTACCTCTACCTGAATTTGATTAATAAATTTACTGACCGATGATTTAAATAACGTTCGTGCACAATATGAGCACAGACACCGACTTTCTTTAACACGCACAGGGGGAGGGTTGGAGGGGGAGAGGGAGACGGAGAGGGAGGGGAAGACCACCCCACCCCACCTTCAGTTAAGCTAAGACTCCATCTCAACACGCAATATCTAACAATATCCCACCCAACCCCACCCCACCTTCAGTTAAGCTATGACTCCATCTCAACACGCAATATCTAACAGAGAATATAAATCCAGCCCTAACTCCCAATGGCTTCCTCCCTTTACAATATTCAATTAGACCTTGTTGAGCTGATGTGGGTTGCCTGCAGCACTTTGATAAACTCGCACACATACCCGCGAGCTCTTCCGAAGTCCGGAGACAACTCCTGTTCGCAATTCTCTCTTCCTGTCGGGTAGGTTTCTGAACATGACCCGCGGGAGGAGCACAGCTGATTAAGCAAGAAGAGCTAAGTCTGAGAGAGATAGAGAGGGGGGTGGAGGGGGAGGAGGGAGGGAGAGAGAGGGGGGGTGGAGGGGGAGGAGGGAGGGAGAGAGAGGGAGGGTGGAGGGGGAGGAAGGAGGGAGAGAGAGGGGAGAGGGGGGGTAGGGAGTTGGGGGAGAGAGGAAGGAGAGGAGAGAGAGAGGGAGGGGGGAAGGGAGGGAGAGAGAGAGAGTGAAAGTGCGAATGAGAGAGAGAGAGAGAGAGAGAGAGAGAGAGGGAGAAAGGAGAGAGAGAGAGAAAGGAGAGAGAGAGAGAGAAAGGAGAGAGAGAGAGAGAAAGGAGAGAGAGAGAGAGCAAGAAGTAAAAGTATATAATATTAGTATGGCTGTCGTTCGAACTCAGCCTTGGGTGCTAATAAACTGGTACTTATTTACCATACACTATTTTCCTGTTTCTTTCTCTCTTCTCCGTTTCCCCCTAAAACTATTTTTCTATAGAGTACATAAACATATTATTCCATTATCCAAAGAAATAGAGTTCCCTAGGAAGTCGCTTTTCAGAAGAGAATGTTGGGTACAATTATCTCCGTCTAGAGTCAATGCCGGTGGTCAAAAAAAGGAAAAAAAAAAAAAAAAAAAAGAGAGACAGAGAGAGAGAGAGAGAGAGAGAAAGAAGAAGAAGAAGAAGAAGAAAAAATACGTACCACCTATTGTTGCTTTTTCAGTTGTTAGGTTAGACTATCATTTTGTACTAAAGTTTCTTAAGAAAGTCAAAATCTTTGCTACTGTTACGATACCAACTACATTGTTTTTTTACTTATTTATTTATTAATGTTTGCAATATATCTAAGTATCATGGAATTCAGTCTAAATTTCGTTAGCATCATAAGTACTACTAACTCTTACTTCCTTCGTTAAAGTAACATCACTCATTCAAGGTTGAACACATAGACAACACACATACAAGAATATTATTCAATATCTTTTTTTTCTGAACGAAATCACTCACAATAATATCGACTCCTTTCCTTAGTGTCCAGTAATCACAGGTGATAATTAGGTTATCTTTCATAATAGTGGTTTTGCCTTCTCGATCTGACGGTTCAGTAAATGAAGGTTTATGATATATCTTTTTTTCTTCCTTTCTCTGATATTGATGTCAGAGTTGAGGCTTGACTTAGAACACTAACAACTTGTTAACTTATCCCCTTTCTCTTGTTGAGTCTGTTTTTTATGGTTTAGATTCATTAGGCCTACAAATGTACGTTTATATGTATATACACAATAGCTAATCTGCTCTTGTCGGTTAATATGGGATCGTTCAGAAATTTTCATTGCAAACCACAGCAATCATGATATCATGCAGTACAACCAATATATCTAATAAGACGAAGCACAAAATATTCTTGAAATTAGAAAAAAAGTCATGAGATCCAATATTTCACGAAATTCGGGGGTTTGATACATCGAAGTGATTAAAAAAAAAAAAAAAAGTCAAATACAAACTGTCTTCCAACACTCATTCAAACAAGGAGATTGTCACTCCGAATACTAAATGGAATCTGATGTTTCCTCAAATACCCCGTATCAATATCCGAATAACAGTCCAAGAAATCTGTTATGCCATTTGACTGTTATAATTTCTCTGACACCTTACTTTACGTGTGATTTATTTACCATAAAAGATAATGTATGATTATGAAAATTGGGATAATAATTTTACTCTATATTTTCGCATAATGTCTACATTTAATCGCATATATATAATAAATATGTTCATGTAATTAATTCCTGGAATCTAATTATTCCACACGCTATGCATCCATCTTACGCAATTGCAGATTTGCAGAACACAAATAATAACAAAACTGACAAAAAAATAATCATAATAATAAAAATTAA
>BOPN01002409.1:95000-97500 GCA_017312705.2 Penaeus japonicus
CTCTTAGTTATATGCATTAATTGAAGAAAAAAAATATATATATATCAACCATAAACAACAAACAAAAATAACCGAAAAAGCAAAAGTTTCACAGAAATGGGTCATAATGAACCATTCATTGTCCCTTCAGAGATTCTTCCTGCTGCCGGAGTCTTAATGGAAATGATGATTTATGCGTTGGAACACGTGGCGACATTTCCTTATATTTTCGTTCTTGAGTGTGTGTGTGTGTGTGTCTTGCAGTGAAAGCCTTTCCAGAACTCTTCGTTAACTGAGTGCAAGGAACCTGGTAGCAGGGGATACTCCTGTAAAGATTCAGTTTAATGCAAGTAGTTCGAAGGATATGGATATATGTAGGTATGTATATATATATATATATATATATATATATATATATATACATAAATATATATATATATATATATATATATATATATATATTTATATATATATATGTGTGTGTGTGTGTGTGTGTGTGTGTGTGTGTGTGTGTGTGTGTGTGTGTGTGTGTGTGTGTGTGTGTGTGTGTGTGTGAGTGTGTGTTTATATATATATATATATATATATATATATATATGAGAGAGAGAGAGAGAGAGAGAGAGAGAGAGAGAGAGAGAGAGAGAGAGAGAGAGATATGTATATATATATATATATATATATATATATATATATATATATGTATATATATAAATATGTTTGTGTGTGTGTGTGTGTGCGCGCGCGCGCGTGCGTATCTTTATCTATGTTCATTAGATATACAAGAACACATGCACACGAACTTACACACACATTTACGCCCACACCAACTCATACATAAACACACAGATGTGTACATATAGACATACACATAAAGCCCCATTAGCATATAAATGTGCTCATGGCGGCATATGATATGATGTGTTATTGACATAGAATGCTAACCGTAGATGCAAGCTTACCTAAAATACTAATAAGATGCAAGGAAAAGTAAATAACACACAGAATTACCTTCCTTATGAAAACAGCATCAGGTTCTCATTGTTATGCTCCAAAGCCGTGGGAGAATTAAACACCAACTGAAACCTAAATAGGGTCTAGAAAGTGTGAAAATAACATAACAAAACATAACATTCTGGATCTCATTTTGTTCGGCAAGATGGCTACTCTCTTCTCCGAGGTTGTTGCCAGATGTCCGATGTTCATACATAAGGTATCGTACGTTAGAAATATTATTCTCGTACTCAAGTTTACATGTAGGATACATACTACACGGTGTACACAGAACAAAATGTAAATATAGTAAATCAAGGTATAATTTATATCACAATATTATGTATTATTTGCTGCCTAATTAATTCAATGTATCACAAATACTATTTCGTATATCACGCTATCACACAATAATATCCCGCACTCATCACCTTTTTGGAAAATCAGCGTTATTATCCTCACCTTGACTGATGGATTTGTGATGATCAAAGGGTTTCCTGTCCCGTGCTGTCACTCCTTCTTTATGTGGCTGTCAAGGCACGACAAAAGGAGTGGGAAAGGGAAGCTTCATGTTTTTTACATTCTACTGATGCCAGATTTTGCTGATGTTTGTGTTTTACTGTTGTCAGATTTTGCGTTTTATTGTTGTCAGATTTTGCGTTTTAATGGTGTCAGATTTTGCGTTTTGATGTCAGATTTTGCGTTTTAATGTTGTCAGATTTAGTTAACGTTTTACTAATGTCAGATTTTGCGCTTTATTGTTGTCAGATTTAGCGTTTTAATGTTACCAGATTTTGCGTTTTACTGTTGCCAGATTTTGCGTTTTACTGTTGCCAGATTTTGCGTTTTAATGTCAGATTTTACATTTTATTAATGCCAGATCTTAAGTTGCCTGATTTTATGTTTTACCGATGTCAGATATTACGCATTACCGACGCTTTATTTGGCATTTTACTAATCCCAGTCCATTAGTTGGTCAGTATCCATTACTCACTCAACTACAATCAGCTAACGAGCACGAACAAAATCAGAATGAAAGAAAAACAGAAATATTCCTTTCATTAAACTGCATCTAAAACATATATAGTCTCTGCCTATATCATAATCGCTATAGTATTATTACTATTGTTACTTAATCATCATTATTATTTAGAATAACTAATATTACTCTTACCTTTTCTTAACATAAGTGATAGTAGGATACAATTATCTTTCTCAAAATCATTGATAAAAAAGGAAAATTTACCTCCTATTTCTAAAGAAATGGATTCACACATTTACGATTCTCATGGTAGTCTCATGATAGACCAGGTTGAAGAGTCCAATAAGACCAATAAGAGAGATGGTTTGTGAAATCGAGCCTATCACATGTTGATAGTGACAATGATAAGGATGATAGTCATGATGATGATATTATGGAGAGTGAGAATGATGGGGATGATAATTATGATATTAAGGAAGGTGATGGTTATGATGGTTATGATATTAATAATAATGATAACCATAATAATGATAATAATGATGGTAATAA
>BOPN01002409.1:187500-190000 GCA_017312705.2 Penaeus japonicus
TCACCATCACATCACCACCATCATCATCAACATTATCATCTTCCTCCCCATCCCCATCTCCATCATCACCATCACATCACCACCATCATCCCCATCCCCATCCCCACCATCATCACCACCATAACATCATCATCCCCATCATCACAATCATCATCATCCTCCTCCTCATAACCTAACCCTCCCCGGCGGAAACACGACCCAATTCAACGGCTGGTAACCGGAATGCCGTCCACCTCCTTCACAAAACTCCGCTAGTTTCGTGAACATGAGAGCATCCTGATGGAACAAGAGACTTCCTGTAGGATCCTTTGTGCGCCCTTGGGACTCGGTTGAAAGGCAGCCACTTGGCTTTCACTCTTCCTCCTTCATTTTTTTTTGTTTTGTTTTGTTTTTGTTTCGTTTTGTTTCCGTCTTACTGCTAACTGTTGGTTGTCATAGATTTAACAGGTAGGTAGAGTCATGGTGTTAGAAGGAATGTAGATTATAAGTAATGGAATATCTTTGATTGGTTAAAACAGAAAAACAAAACAAAACAAAAACAAAAACAAAATCAAAACAAACAAACATATTATATAAACAAACATATCCAATCGGCTGTAATTGACATGAACAACGACCAATAATACAAATTTGCAACAGTTAACCCGATTATTACATTTGTTTACATATTCACATGTCTTACAGCTTGCTATAAGACATGGTGCAATTATACAGCGTCGTTAAGTCAGAGAATACTGTCCTATTTCCCATATTATTGGATAAAAAGCGATGATTTACCTTCAAGACCTGGGTTTTCGATTAAAATGATAATGATAACAACACTTTCGCTGTTTCCTATATTTTTTAAAAGATAAAGTTAAAAAAATCAGGAAAAGTAAGCACAGGAAACTGATCAGTTTGAACGTAAATCCTCATCTACCGTTCTTTAAAACATACACTGTACCAAGACAATCCACACAGAATTAAACAGTCTATTCATAACTGTTAACGAGCGCATCGGCAAAGTGGTCTTGGGTTCAGTAATGTTCCGTTATCTGTAAATGAATCAGCCCATATATAGGGTACACCTGAGACCGCCCGGGCGTGGTGTGGGTGTATCCTTTGTTGTAATCCTTCCCTGGACGAGTTGATATGGGTGGGGTGGGGACTCTTCTACTTCCTTTTGAAAATAAAACAGCGAAGGAAAACATAGGAAAAAACACACGAGTATACCGAAGGCCTTTTCGCATTTACTGATGAATGCGAAAAGGCCTTCGGCATAGTCGTGTGTTTACTCTGCTTTCCTTCGTTTCCTTCGCTGTTTTCTTTTCCTTCTCTTCTTCATGTTAGGAGGGCGTTGCTCCCTGGGTGACGAAATGGTTCCTACAGTGCAATTCAGAAGGTGGAATCGCACACCCTACTGGCTCTCTCGCCACTTTATTTTTTTATTTTTTATTTTATTTTATTTATTTATTATTATTTTTTTTTCTTAACCTGCCCATGTGTTTGCCGTGATTGGCATCCCTGTGAGGAGACGGGAGGCCTGGAGGTTGAGCGATAGCAACACGCCTCGTCAGTCCCTTATCCGGGCAAGACGAACGGCCGTATCCCGGTTCCGTCTGGTTAGTCGGCTGGTCTTCTGTGCCAGGCTAGGGTAAAGCGGTCTATCGGCAAAGAGATAACGCAAAGGAAGACCCTCTCTCTTCGTGCCCTTAGATCCGAGACTTCTGAACCATGCAATCAACCCCTCGTCGGACGTCGGCCCTCTCCCTCCCTCGACATAAGGCTATAAGGCAGGATGCGGCGTTGTGGATCGGAGGCGGAACACGAACGGGTAAGTGACTTCATTCACGACTTCTTCGTGTTCTGAACCGCACGCACGCCACTCGCTTCGTGTGAGTTTGAGTCCTTGGTGATGGGAATGAATCAGTGAGTTTTTTATTCTTAACTGTCGAAGTAAATATCGATAGATTAGGTTCTCGAAAAAAAATATCTAATGCTAATAAGGGATTGTATTGTGTATTAAGGGTATTTTTCATTGTCAGATACAGCTTTACAGGGTGGTTCGTAGAGTGAATAGTATGGCTGGAATATTTATTTAAACTATTGAACCTTTTAGTGTATGGATACTATTATTTTGCATGGCAATGTCATGTGCAATACGGAGATCGAAAAAAAATGTGTAGCCATGAAAACGTCATTATGATTCTTTCTAATATTTCCATTTGGCAGAGATGCTTATGTTAAATACTTTTCTATGTGTATGCACTGAACTAATTTATGTAATAAAGTATGTGTAAAAAAACATCTATTATCAAGAATCATTAAATGTTTTAAGTTAATGTATCAATAAATGAAAAGAACAATAAATGGACCTAAAAAAAGGAGAAAAAAAATCATGCATTACCGCACTTTGCACAGTCAACGGCAGTGCAACTCGGAGCTACGAAGCAGTAGTAGTAACAGTAGCAGTAACTTCACTGACACCTGACCACAGCACCTGACTCATCGGTAGTTTCAC
>BOPN01002410.1:7500-10000 GCA_017312705.2 Penaeus japonicus
ATTTTCTTGATTTTGTTGTCTTCTGGTATTTTCGTCTTCTTTTTGTTTTTATCTTCGTTTTCATTTTTTTTTGTGTTCTTCGTTTTTTTCTTGTTTGTATTCTCAGTTATCTATGTTTTTTCCTTATCTTCGCTTTTTTTTGTAATACTTTCTATTCACTTATCTATTTTTCATCTTATTCTCATTTTCTCTCCTTTCTTTCTCTCTTTCTCCCTTTCTATCGGACTCTTCATCCAACCTATCCTCCCCCTTCACCTCTCCCTCCAATCCCCCCCTCCCCTTCCTCCATCCCACCTTCCCCCTCCCTCCCTTTCATCCTTCCTCCCACCCATTCCCTCGCCCCTCCCTTCCACCTTACATCCTCCATCCCACCTCCCCCCTCTCTTCCTCCCTCCAGCCATCCATCCATCCCTCCCATTCCACCTCTCTCTCACCTCCTCCCCCCCTCCCTTCATCCCACCTCACCACCTTCCATCCCCCCCACCCTCCTATCCCACTTCCCCACCTTCCACCATCTCCTCCCTCCTCCCTACCACCCTCCATCCCTCCCATTCCACTTTCCTCCTTCCCTCTCCTCCACCTTCCACCCCTCCCACCTCCCCAACCACCCTTCCTCCCCCCTCCCCCCCCTCCCATCCCACATTCCCCCTTCCTCCAACCACCCTCCCATCCCCCCCCTTTCCTCCACCCTCCCATCCCACCTTCCCCTTTCCCTCTCATCCACCTTCCATCCCTCCTACCTCCCCACTCCCCCTTCCTCCACCTTCTCATCCCACCTCCTATCCCTCCTGCCCCCCCCTACTAACCCCTCCCACCTTCCCCCTCTCCTCCACCCTCTCATCCCACCTTCCGCCCCTACTAACCCCTATACCCTCCCACCCTCCCCTCCCCCTTCCCACCCCCTCCCCCCTCCCACCCCCCTATACCCTCCCACCCCTCCTTCGCCCCCAAAGCCGTGACGACACCTCCTCCGAAGCATTCCTGACACGGCGTCAACGAAACTCCTCCCAGACGTTCCCCGCGAGAAAGTTTCTTCTTCGAGGCGAAAATTGGCTCCGGTGGCCTTTCCTTTGCTCTGCTCGAAGGGCTGTTGCTTAGGGTCGCCAGGGTGGGGTGGGTTGGGGGGGTGGGAGGGGAGGGTTGGAAGGGGGGAGGGGAGGGTATGAGTGGGGTTGAGGTGGGGTGGAAGGGGGGAGGGGAGGGTTGGAAGGGGGGAGGGGAGGGTATGAGTGGGGTTGAGGTGGGTGGGGTGGGAGGGGAGGGTTGGAAGGGGGGAAGGGAGGGTTGGATGGGGGGAGGGGTGTGGGGGCTGATGGGGATTGGTGGTGAGGATGATGGTCCTGTGATGAAAGGGAGTGGTAATAGTCATGATAATGATTGTGAAATTGATAATGGTGATAAGGATAATAACAGCAATAGGGATAACAATAATGATAACAATGATGATTATGGCAATAGTACTAATGATTATAACGATGATAATAACAATGAAGAAAATAAGTAATAATATTGATAATAATCATAATGATCATGCTAGCAATGATAGCTCTACTATTGATAATGTTGATAATGATAATTCTACTAACATCAGTTATAATAATGGTAATTAATAATGATAATGATAACAAAGACAACAGCAACAACAAACAATAGATCATGATGATAACTGTCCTCACTTTCTCCACCTCTCCTCCCTTCTTCCCTCTCTTCCCTTCATTATCTAATTCATCTTTCTCTTCTCTCATTCGTTTACCTTAATAAAAAGAAAAAGAAAAAGAAAGAAAATAAATCAAGAGTATTTTATTTTTTTGAATCCATTCATTCATCCATTCATTTGTTAATTCGTTAACACGAATCGCTAAATTAATAAAATTATTTGTGTTGCTGATTTGTTTTCGTTCAGTTACAGTTTTTTGGAGCGAAAGTTGTGGTGCTGTTGGATTTGATGTGTTTATGTGTTTGTATTTATTCAGTTTGTTTCAGTTTGCTTCGTGGTGTTTCTTTTCTCTTCTTCTTATTTGTTGGATTGTTTATATATATATATATATATATATATATATATATATATATATATATATATATATATATATATATATATATATATATATACATACTGTATATATATATATATATATATATATATATATATATATATATATATATATATATATATATATTGTCTGTCTGAGTGTACCTGTGTGTGTTTCAGTTTGTTTGTCGGTCTCTCTCTCTCTCTCTCTCTCTCTCTCTCTCTCTCTCTCTCTCTCTCTCTCTCTCTCTGTGTGTGTTTCTCTCCTTCTCTCCTTCCGTCCATTCTTTCTCTGTCTATCTGTCTACTCCCCTCACACACAAAAAAATCGTGCAACCTCAAGTTAGCATTTTTTAAACTAACTTTTTCGATCACGTAAACATCACTTTCCTCCCGTCCTTCTTTCCTTCGCCGTTCCTTTCTTTCCCCTCTCTCTTCTCCCCCACTCTTCCTCTTCTCCATCTTCCTTTC
>BOPN01002410.1:32500-35000 GCA_017312705.2 Penaeus japonicus
GTTTGTCTGCGTGCCTCCCTCTTTTGATATCATCTTTCCCTCTCCCTAACTAATCCTTCCCTGCCACTTGCGTTCTTCCTCCCTCCTACTTCCCTCCTCTCTCTCCCTTCCTTCTCTTCCTTCCCTCCCTCCTCTCTCCCCCTTCTCCCCCCCCCAAACATTTTCCTAGCCTCCTTCTTCCCTCTCCCTTCCTTCCTTCCCTCCCTTCCCTTCTCTCCTCCGCCCCCTCCCCCCCACATACACACTTCCAGCCCCTCCCTACTCCCACACACACTCCCTTCCCCTCCCTCCTCCCTCCCCCTTCCCCTTCTTCCCTCCCTCCCTCGCTCCCTACTCTCAACCCCTTGATGTGAGGACAAGGTGTTCAACAAGAGTCCTGAGGGAGTCCTGCGTCGCTACATACATCGCCTCCTTGTTTCCTCTGCCGAAGGAGTCCAGGGAAGTTCTTGTCCTGTCATACTACTGGTGGAGTGTTGGAGCAGGTGTAATGCTATGCTTTTTGTTCGTTTTTTTATTATCTCTCTGTCTATGTTTGTCTGTCTATCTGTCTGTCTGTCTGTTTGTCAGATTGTGTGTCTGTTTGATTCTTTCTCTCTCTTTCTCTCTCTCTCTCTCTCTCTCTCTCTCTCTCTCTCTTATTCTCTCACTTTTTCTTTATCTCTTTTTCTCTTTCTATCTTCCTTCCCTTTCTCTCCCTATCTATTCACAGTATTTATTTTCCTACCCCCTTTCCTCCTTTTCCCCTCCGTATCTTCCCCTGTACCTCCTATCCTCCTTCTCCCCCCCTTCCCCTTTTCCTCCCTCAATCTCCTTTCCTCCTTACAGACGTAATCCCCATCCACCCCCTTCCCCCCATATCCTCCCCCCCTCCCCCTCCATAGCCCTCTTATCACGTGGAAAGTAGTGTTACCTGCATAACAGCTCAGGCGATAAGTTATCAAGCGCGCCTCTCGCTTTGTCTTGAGATGAGGCGGGTCGGGGGAGTGGGGGCGGGGTTGGGGTGAGGGGGGGTTGGGGTTGGGTGTTTAAGATTGGTGTAGGGAGGATTCAGGGTTGTTAGAGGGGTTGGGGAGGGTGGGGTGGTGGGATTAGGGGTGTTGGGGTGGGGTGGGGGCGTGGGGTGTGGGGTTAGTGTGGGGGGGGGGGGGGGCTGGGAAGGGGGTTTAAGATTGGTGTGGTGGGGGGATTCAGGGTTGTTAGAGGGGTTGGGGTGGAGGTGGGGGGATGAAGGATTGTTAGAGCGGTTGGGGAGAGAGAGAGAGAGAGAGAGAGAGAGAGAGAGAGAGAGAGAGAGAGAGAGAGAGAGAGAGAGAGAGAGAGAGAGAGAGAGAGAGAGAGAGAGAGAGAGAGAGAGAGAGAGAGAGAGAGAGAGAGAGAGAGAAAGAGAGAGAGAAGAAAAAAGAAAAAGAGAGAGAGAGAAAAAGAGAAGAAAAGAGAAAGAGAGAGAGAAAAAAAGAGAAGAAAAGAAGAGAAGAGAAGAGAGAGAGAAAGAAAGATAGATAGATAGATAGATAGATAGATAGAGAGAGAGAGAGAGAGAGAGAGAGAGAGAGAGAGAGAGAGAGAGAGAGAGAGAAAAGAAAAAGAGAGAGAGAAAAAGAGAAGAAAAAAGAAAAAGAGAGATAGAAAAAGAGAAGAAGAGAAGAGAAGAGAAGAGAGAGAGAAAGAAAGAAAGATAGATAGATAGATAGATAGATAGATAGAGAGAGAGAGCGAGAAAGAGAGAAGGAATGAAGAGAAGAGATGAGAGAAGAAGAAGAAGAAGAAGAAGAAGAAGAAGAAGAAGAGAGAGAGAGAGAGAGAGAAGATAAGCATCCAAGAAATTAAGGAAATTCCAGGAAGGAGTGAGAGCATCCGGAGTTCTTCGATTGATGCTTCATTTGACTCCTGATTTGGTGTCTGGGGCTGAGAGACAAAGGGGTCAGGGGGAGGGGGGGAGGGGGTGGAGGGGGTGGAGGGAGGAGTGGAAGAGGGCTGTCATAGGGGTTGGAGAAGAAGGAAAGAGAAAGGGAGATATACGGAGAAAGGAACGGAGGAGGGTGTAATAGGGGAAGGAAAAAAGGGAGAGAGAAAGATATGAAGAAAGGAAATAAGGTGGTTGCAACAGAGATGGAGAAGAGGGAGGGAGGGAGAGGGAGAGAGAGAGATTTTGTAATAGGGACGGAGAAGAGGGATAGTGAGAAAGACAGGGCGGAAGTAACGAGGGGATGTTGTTATAGGGATGGAGAGGAGAGATGGAGAATAGGATAAGGAAGAGAGAATAAAGAAAATGGGGGTTGTCATTCGGAAGGAGAATAGAGAGGGATATGTAAAGAAAGATAAGAAAGGAAGAAGAGGCAGCTATTATAGGGATGGGAAACAAAAGAAAAAGGATTAAAAAAAGGAAAAAGAAAGATATCAACAGCATGATAACAAACAAGATGACATAAGTGAATAAGGAATCATCTTAAATAGAAAGTGATATACGAAAAGCACAAACCAAAACGGAAAACATGAAAAA